>VWZK01003713.1:2102-19000 GCA_013396935.1 Baryphthengus martii | reverse complement strand
ATTCTATGATTCTAAATACCATGGGGAGGCACTGAGGGAGTTAGCTGCTTCCAACCCGACCTGCAGGGCCTTGTATCTCATGGAGGTGTGGGTGTGTGGTCTCCAGATGCTGCTGACCTGTTCCAGTGTGAGCCCATCACTACTATGGAGCCCATCACTACTCTGCAGCCCCAGGAGACACCTCACCAAGCACAGTCTTTATGCTGAGTCACTGTGGACTATACCCACCCGCTGGGTGGTATCCACTGAGTAGTGACAAGTTATCCAGGGCTCCAATCTCATGCCTCACTTGCTGCTCCATTAACAATTTGATGCAACGCGTGAATCCTAAAAGATTCAGAGAGTCCTGGTGTTGATGTGTGTAAGAGTCGTTCTGAAGAACAGTATTGTCTCAGCATTGTCATCAGAGACTTGGAGAGTAAGGTACCCCAAGACTTGAGCTAACATCTTGACATGAGTCTGCAGCGGCCTACCTGAGATGCAGTTACTGATCTACAGGATGGAATGTGATCCCTATGGATACCAAGATTACAAAACACCCTGAGAGGGAGGATTGCGTGGTACGAGGAGTACTGTACCATTCTCCATTATCTGGTACAAGAAGAAACGGTCCAGCTATACCGCATAGCTGCTGTCAAGAAGATAGATCATGAGTATTGTCTGAGCAACTATCATGAGAACTTAAACTTTAGATGAATTCTTGATCATGATAATATGAAAACACACCTCCTGGTAAAAAGCTACTCACCTCTAAGGCAAACCACGCCTCAGACAGTCCTCATTGGGCATGCACAGAAATCTGAGTTGGAAAAGGCGGAGATTGGCAGGAATCCATGGGACAGAGGAGGAGCAAGGTGTGTTGCCTGGCATAAAAGATGGCTTCTTAGCAAGCAAACTTTGGAAGCTTTCCCCACCAAGGATCATGACGAGCGGAAGGGCCAGTGGGGCACTGCCTGGACCTGGGACCACAGCAATGCCTTGGACCCGTGGTGGTAGCTCTAAGCCTCTTCCCCTCTCTTTACCTTTCCTTCTCTTCCTGTCACTCTTTCTGTCTATCACATGCTGCTTTACGGGCAAAACAATGAAGTTGCCCTGTTTGATTGAAGCATAACCCCTTGGTGTGGTCGCCTTGATTTTTGCGCTTCGAGATCACAGCAAACGAACCACCACGCATCCACTGAGTGGACCGTGACAATGTGCCACTATGGAGTCTTTGAAGATAAAGAAGGAAGGGGATAAAATTAAAAAGTTGTCACAGTTTGATGTGATTTTAGGATGCTATTAATAGCCTGTCAAGCATAATGTCTGGTTTTGAAACCAGCAGCTATTTGGCTGTGGCAGCCGATGCAAATAAGAGAGACAGTGGTGTCCTAACCTGCCAAAGCAGCTGCAATGTAATAATGGCAAAGAGGTGAGGCATGCTGCTGCTGCTGGAACGTCATGTTGAATTGGTGCATTTTCTACTGAAAGAAGGCAAAGCAAATGGACAGAAAGTAAACTTTTCAGGAGCATTGGTTTCTCTAAATTGCAAGTCAGACACAGGTCTGTGTCGGAGCCTGGGTCCAGTGGCTGCTAATGTAGTTTGGAGCTACCAGACTCTTGCTGGTCCAAGCGTTTGTTAGAAAAGATGACTGCTCTACTATGTGAAGATGCTGAGATTGCCCGTAAAACCTCTTGCTTTGGGGTTTTGTATCATTTAAGTCCTTGGTACTCCCTCTCTCCCAGTTGTTGTGAGGCACCTCCGCTCCAAGGTACAGTATTAATACTAGCAATAAACCCCACCTTCTTTCTGATCCTGCCCTGACAGAGGCAAAACAAACCAGAGGACACTGCAAGCGTCATTACAAAAGTCTCGTCTGCAAAGGAAGTGACATTTTCCTATCATGTTTTCCTCCTACCGTTGAGTTCATCCTCTGCTGTCACCTTTAAGGGGGGGGGGGGGGGAAATTNGGGGGGGGGGGAGTAAATTAGCCAAATCTTTGTAACACATGCAGGATGAACTCCAGATAGGTGCTACTCAGCTTGCTGATGTTGTTCTGCAGTGTTTTCTCACGTTGTTCAATTTGGGTAAGTCCAGCACTTAGGAGACCCCTTAGAAACAGAAATGTCAAGATTGTGTCCGTGTTCTTGCCGTAGGGATGCCCACACACCTAGTGGCAGATAAGATTAGGAAGCGTGGAGACTTTGCATGCCTAGAGATCACATTTTTGAGATCTGAATCTTCTGGAACACGGGCCTGAGCGATGTTCAAATCCACCTCTCGGGGCCCTTTTCCTTTCATTGTGTTGCGCAACGATGCGTTTAACTTCCAGTATCAAAGAGCGGCGGTGCTGTGCCGCGGTCTGAGACAGGTCACCGAAAGCCAGAGGAGTTTCACAAAAAACATAGATGAAAAGTTGACCGAGATTCACTGAAACCAACCAAAGTCATTGTCTTTTCTTTTAGAATTATCTGTTTTTTGTGAAACTTGCTGGTTTTGCCGAGACCTTTATTGTTTATTCTGTCTCGAGAGATTTTGTTTCTGCAGGCATATGGGGAAGGACTGTAATACAAAGTTCTTGTCTTGTGCTGCATGCTGCAGGATGGATTGAGATTTCCAGTGGCAGTCTTGTCACCAGTGACTTCCCTCTGCTGTTGCTGGTGTTCCTGAGCGGGAAGCCTACAGCTAGCAGCAGTGGGTGGTGCTTCAGTCCAGTATCTAACTCTGGCAGCCTGGCAATATTTCTGCCTGCTTGGTTGCCTTGGGCCGTACTAAACCATGTGTGTGCTCTGGGGGTCATATTTGGAGTATTACCCTTCACTTCAGTGGTAGGGGGGCACTTTTTCTGTGATTTGATGCCATAAGGCCAAATGTGGTGGTTTTTTTGCCCACCACTAACCAATAAAGGTTCCAGAAGACACAAAAAGAGCTGTGGCCTCTATGAGTGGCAGAGTGCAAGGCTGTCAGCCTGGACTGAATTTACAGGATTTTGCTGGCATGTCTGGCATCTGGGTACAATGCCAGGCAGGCATGCTCTCAGTGTGGTTCCTGTATCCTTTTCTTGTAGCACAGCTTAAGTTTCCTGTGTGTAATGAGCCAGGTAAAACAGATACTCGATATCTGATGAAGTGTCAAGAAGGTGTTGGTGTAGAATAGAGAGCAAAATGAGGTGGTGATGTGCTAGACGGTTTTGGGGAGTGATATTTGAGGTACAAGGTCACAGTTTGATGTGATTTTAGAATGCTATTAATAGCCTATCGAGCATAACATCTTGTTTTGAAACCAGCAGCTATTTGGCTGTGACAGCTGATGGCCTCTATGTGGGTGGTTGGTTCCCACAGACACCACTGAAACCTGTGCTCTTGCCTTGCTACTGCCATCTCAAGAGAGAGGTTGGGGAGCTCCAGTGACACTGTGCTGCAGATAGGAGGGAATCATCTGGTTTAGGTGGATTCCTTTTTCTGACACACCTACTTTTTCCTTGGAGAAATCCCATATATTACATGAGTCACGTGACTAAGCTTGTAACAAAGAAAGAAACGTTCTCAGGATGGAGTGCACTGGCCATCTGGCCTGGTTTTAGCTGGGATAGAATTAATTTTCTTCCTAGTAGCTGGTGCAGTGCTGTGGTTTGGATTTAGTGTGAGAATGTTTTAGTTGTTGCTAAGTAGTGCTTATCCTTTTCAGTTTACCATGTCTACCAAGGAGTAGGTGTCCAGGAGTGGGCAGGACAGCTGACCTGAACTATCCAAAGCAATATTCCATACCTAGGACATCATACTCAGTATATAAACTGGAGGAGTTGGCTGGAGGGATCGATCGCTGCTTGTGCATTGGTCAGCGAAGGGTGAGCAATTGCATTGCGCATCACTTGTCTGTTCTTGGCTTTTATTTCTCTCTTTTTGTTATATTGCTTTTCATTGCTATTAGTATTTTACCATTATTATACCATTACTATTATTATAGTATTTTTCATTTTAGTAATTAATATCTCAACCCATGAGTTTTATCTTTTTCCAATTCTCCTCCCCATCCCACTGGACAGGGAGAGGAGTGAGTGAGCAGCTGTGTGGTGCTTAGTTGTTGCCTGGGGTTAAACCACGGCACCATCCGAGGAAAGACGTCCCAGTACTGCAGAGTGGGCAGTGGCAGGAAGCCTTATTCTGCCCAGACACTGTGATTTTTAACAAAAGTCAGCCTCACCATAATGATGTAAAAAGAAGGGAGCTTGTCTAAGGCATGTGGGTCACTTCACCATCCACAGAGATGCAAAATCCCTCAGGGATGGTCCCAGCATCATCAGCTTGAGCATAACCTAATCCACTTGCATGGTGTGATTGGGTGGATCAAATCTAAATGCGCATGAACATCCACCTTTGTTTTCTGTAGCTTTGAAACCAGACAGGAAGCTGGGACGAGAAGGCTGATCTTGATGAAAATGTGAATTTGGGAGCTTCTGGTTACGTTTTCAGAAGCCTGTAAGGAAAGTGCAGCCTAAATTCCACAGTAAATTCAAAGAAGTATCTTGACAGATATGCCTTCTGTCACATTTGCAGTTACAGGAAGAGCAGCTCGGCTCCTACATAATTTTGAAGGTCTGTGGAGCCTGAGTCATGGGTATCTGGAATACTTACTCAGAGGTTTCCCTATCTCCGTATTATCTATCTTTCCTCTCTGCCAAGGCAGAGAAATAATGCTCAGGGCACGTTCTTATTCTAAGAATATAACACTAGCTCGTTCAGTGAGTTGACTAATTGATCAGATAAGGTGGCTTAATTTTTGTGGATTGAAACAGGGATCACATGTCTGTAAACAAAGAAGGGAGTTGCCTGGATTTAGTTGCACCTGCAGTTGGAAGCTTTGTCCGTCAAACCGGAGTAGAACTTGCAGAGGAACCCTCAGGACTTGGGTATGCAGTTGATTTAAGCTGCCTCTCCGCTTGCACATAAACACCCTTGTGCCTATGATTTGCAAATATTTATAGAGGCTTGGCTGCCAGGCATAACTTGCTCTTCCTCTTGTTCTCATCTGGGCATAATTCAATATGTAAGTCCACAAGGAATGACTCCTTGTTAGAAAAGATGGATATTGCTAAAAGACGCCTTAAGATCTGCTGGGAGACAACCAGCAATTCCAAAATTAGAGATGTCGGGATGGCTGGAGGTGAGGAATACTCCTTAAAGCTCAGCCTTATCTACTATTTTCACTAATTCCCCTGGATGGAAAACCTGGTGCTGGTTAACAAAATGTACTTTGGCTAGAAGTGGGGAAGTAACTTCAGCATGGGAAAGGGCCAGAATCTCGTACTAGGAATGCTGAGCCCAGAGCAGTAGAAATGGGCTGAAACTCAGCAGTAGGGTGTGCAAGGGCACTGCTCAATGACTAAGAACAAAAGCCTATTCTTAAGCAGTGGCCTCATCAGTTAGAAAAATACTGAGAAGGAGAAAGATGTCGGTGTTCTGGCTGATCACAAGATGACTGTGAACCATCAATACGATGTTCTTGTGAAAAAGGCAAATCTAGTGTGAGGATCCACCAGGTGAGTTGTGATGGACCCTAGTCCCCCGCATGCTACAGTTGTGAAGAATGACAATGTAGATGTTCAAGGACGCTGGGCAATTATTACAAAAGCTCCTATTGACAGGAAGCCTACAAGAAGGTTAAGCAAAATGAAAGGATTTCATATTTGGAAGGGACGAGAGCCTGAACTGAAGGACAGTGCTGTCAGGAGAAGAAAAACACAAGAAATAGTAATGGACACATCTGGGCTGCAAATCAGGAAGTTTTCTAACCAACAGGGTCTGGAATATCCTCCTCCTAGAAACAGAAGTTTTGAGAAATCTAGCCTTTCCCTTTGGTGACATGCTAGGGGGCACTAAGTGGCAGGCTCATAATAGCACAGGATTGGCTTTGATCCGTGAGCCTTCATCCAGTTCAGTGCTCCCAGACAAGCTGTTGGTTAAAGTGCTGCAAGTTTTGTAGGTAGCTGTGAGCACAAAGTTAGTCAGTGGAAGCCAGTTTGCTGAAAATATGTGGAAGCATGTATTTGTCGCTGGTTTTAACTACAGAATTTTGCAGAGATTGAAAGTAAGATTTTTCCAAGCTGTGTGTTCCTGAGTTCTGAGTTTGCTTAGGCAAGATAAACCCAGATCGATCAAGGGAACCCTGATTTTGGGGAAGTGGCCCTGCACACATTCGCACTGATTTAAGTGGACGATTTGAAAGCTTGGTACTAGCTGACAGAACTTTGATTGCCTTGTGCCAGTAAAGACTATGGTAAAGACAGTGATGGGTACTCAAAGAATTCTTGCCCAGATCGAGGAATTAAAAACTAGAGAGAGATTTGGAAAGCCAAAGTGGTGCTTGATCACCCCTGTATGCTTGGAGTGATGTATAGTTGCTGGAACCCTTCTCTGGACTGATGCTCCTGGGGCCATGCTCCAAGACAAAGCCCGTGTTCTTGTCATCATCATTGCTCTTATATGAAGTAAACGTCTGCTGATTTGTCAGTACAGACTACAGATAGTTTCTGCTTTCATTGCTTACTCCCATCCAACCGTGGCTTCACTTCTGCATTTTAACAGTAGCGTAACTTAAAGAGGAAGAGTCAAATTTGCAGGAGGAAAAAACTATTTTTTTTCTTTAGAGTCAAAAGGGGCTTGGGTAGTTTTGATCTGGTCAGCTTGGCAGGATCAAAATGCCAGCAGGCAGCCCTGCAAAAACGAAATGTCACAGCACTGCTATGTGATGCATGTTCTGGGGGTGGTAACGCGCAGGACCAGGGGATATTGGTTCCTCCTCCTGCTGTGCTCTGCAGAGGACAGAGACCACGGAGCTCACCCCCCTGCAGCCTGAGCACCTGCTCTGCTTACCTATACATCAAATCCAAGTGTTTCCTTGCTCTCACCTGAAATCCTGGGTACCTCCATGGCCTGTTTCCCTAAATTGTGAGCAGAAGAGGGGCCTACTGGGTCAGATCACTGCTGCTTCCTGCAGCAGCATCAGGAGCCCTTAGAGAGAGGAGCACCTGGTTCCCATCAGCACTGTGTTCCCTGACTTCTGCCAGGAGCTTGTCTACTCTGCCTGGTCTCACAAATGGATATTAAAGGCTTAAAGACATCTCCATTACAGCTCCTGATGTTGCTGACTCTGTCGCAGCTCGGATGGAATTAGAAATGGTGGGAATTTTCTACTAAAAAACTCTCTCTAGTAATGTAGAGTTAGAGACACCGTTCACTCCTGCTTGTGGATATTAAGACTGCAACCCAAATTACTTGATTCTAAGTTATTAGCTGATGTCCATCAGGCCATCCTGTAGTAAGCCCAGCCTTTCTTTTGATCATCAAATTTCCCCGTGTTTCCAGCTTGTTCTGAGAACAGCTGTGAACTCCCTGGTAGCAGCTCATTCTCCTAGTGCTGCTTCCTACTAAGCTTAATTTCCATGGATGCCTTTTCCAGCTCCATGTGGTTCCACTGTGGCCACTCTCTAGAAACAATACAGATCTGAGGCCAGAGAGATCCTGATGAACCAAGATTGAGATCCCCACCTTTCTGTTTGCTGGAAGTGGTTTGGGCTGCAAAGGGCAGCTGAAAAAGCTGGGAGCTCTCAGCAGCTCCCTAGAACTGATTTCCTTGATTTTCTTCCTCCCACACTCATTTACCACTGGGTAAAATGAGGAGGAAACTGCCTGAGCAGGCTGGGAGCAGTTTTTCTGTGTCCTTCCTTAATTGAAATGCAAAGCAGTGGGTATCTAGACCTGGCTTCTCTTTGTGTTAAAGTGATACCGTTGTTTGAAGAGGCTGGAAACTATTGCTCTGAACATCACTGGAAGGAAATGGGGTGGGTTTGTGTTTTAGCAACAGGGGATATTTCTTGCCCGGAGCCACACAGACTTGAGTCAGTTGCTGGGTGGTGAATATGTCACACTGAAATCTCTCTTAAATAGAAATTCCTATTTGGAGAAGTTAAACTTTTGTGGGTTTTATTCTTTTTCCCATTTGCATCCTCCATTCTGACATGCAACTTTGCTTAGTTCGTTGGAGTTACTCTAAACCACCTCAGTGTGAGTAAAATCAGAAGGAGCTCTTTTATTTCTAAACACAGCTCTGCGCATGTAGCAACTGTCAAATATCAAGCTTACTTCTAAAGCCACCGATTTTAAAAGAACCTCTTGAAAGTTTAGGATTTCACTTTGACTCACACTCCTTTCTTTCTATGGGAACATCACTAAGACTCTCCTTTCTTGATACAGTTTTGAGCCAACAGGAGCTGAAATAGCACCTTTGATGGAGCAGTGTGTTTGGATTTCGTAGGAACTTAGACTCCAAGGTGAGAAGGTTAACTCAATAGCACATGCGTGTGTGTTTTTGTCTCAAGAGAATGTTTATAAGCCAAAGTTAAATGTTAGACCTTGTGTTTTCCCCACCTAGATACTGAAATGATCCAGACACCTGACTTAAAATTAAAGACTAACTTTCCAGTAGGAATTCATATGTTGTTAAAGTTTGTCTGAAAACTGTGTGCAGGAAAGTCTTTGTGTCAGAAAAGGCTGATTTTTCTACAGCAAAATCTAAACAGCTCAAACTTCCTTCAGCAAAAGAGTATATATTGTTTGAGGTTTCACTTGTTTAGTAAGCAGAGGATATTTTTATTGTTGCCAGTCTAACAGTAACAAATTACAGGTAAACTGGCAATGGAACATGGTAATTCATCATGGTATGAAACCAAGGCTCTGTTCAAAGAGCACCACTAACAAATTCCCTGTGACTTGCTATTAGTGATGTGGTTTAGCTTATTAGAGATAAAGAATTGAAGCAAGCATGATTTTAATATTAAACCAGGAAACATACTGCAACTTTATCAGAACTTTATCAGAAGATAATTACACAGTCATCTTTATTTACTGTAAGCCTTCTATGTTTTCTATCAAAGAAAAAGACTGTTTGGACTACCAGCACTTGCTTAATGTACATGGAAGGTAGATGGGTATTTATCTGGAAATTATAACTGCCAACTTCATCTGGGTCATTCTAATTAAGGAGGTAACTTTGGCCAGCAATACCAAGGGGTTTGACAGATAAGCCTGTGACTAACTGCAGCAATTTCTGGGCTTGCCACCACCACCTCTCACACCTCTCTTAGCTTAAACTGGCACTGGAAGTCAGTTTAACATATATTCTGTGCCGAGAAGCATATCTCCTAACTCAGGTGCCTCCTCGTGTTTGCTTCTGGGAGAAGAGCAACTCCTTCGCTGGGCCCAGTGCCTCACTCTGTGTGCAAGAGCTGGCCCTTGCTACCTGTGCTCAGGTGACCGCTGCTTATTTTCAGCATCATCCAAAGAGGCTGCAGCGCTCAGGGGGGAAAATCCAACACAAATCTAACACCCTCCCCGTGCCTCACTTACCTAAGAGGCAGGGACAGTAAAGCCTACCTTCCTCTTAACAGTAATATGAGGATGCATTGGAAGCAAAACAAGGAATAAGAAAAGTCTGTAGGTTCTGCTTGTGACACTTGATGCAAATCAATACATTGCTGCTTTGAAAGGGGTTTGTGTCACCTTCAGCTTGGAAACTTTTTGCTTTAATTGGCAGCCCTGCTGGATAGAGCTGTTTCTCCCTAATGGAACTACAGGGTGAGACTCCATCATCCCGTTCCTGGCCAGCATGCAGGCCTGTCTGAGAGGGTGTCCACCGTGGATGGGATGGTCACGTGGGTGATGGATGAGTGTCATCTTCCAACATGGCTGTGCCTAGAACAGATCAGAGATACTTAGTTGGAGTGAAGCAGCCCACGGTGCACAGGAGTTAAGCTTGGTCTCCATGCAAAGATACTGGAATGGTCATAAGAGCTGCCAGCACCTGGGCAGGGCTATCCCTTAGAACCCCCTTCTAAGGGATAGCCTGGGGAAGGACTTTCATACATGGGAAAGTTCTCACTGGCTCGGGGGCGCATTCAGCTTCCTCTATAGTCACCAGTCTTGCAGTCGAGATGCCTTGGTCCTTGCTTTAAGAAAACATAACTTTAGGAAATCAAAAAACAACAATGAGCCGTAGCACACAGTCTGGACTCATGTCCAAATGCAATGTGGAGATTGCATATGCTTGTCTTGAATGAGTAATTCCAGAGTGTGCACTGGTATTTGTTTTCCTCCCGCAACAACCGTGGATGGTTTCAGGCGTCTCTTGGACGTTGGCTGCAGGAATAATTGCTGACAGAACTATCTTGCCCAGCTGTTTGTGGTCCCATTCACAGCATTTCTGGCACTTCTTCCAGCACGGTTCAGAATCATAGAATGTTAGGGGTTGGAAAGGACCTCAAGAGATCATCTAGTCAAACCACCCCTGCCTGGGCAGGCCACACAGGAACAAATCCAGGTGGGTTTGGAAAGTCTCCAGAGAAGGAGGCTCCACAACCTCTCTGGGCAGCCTGTTCCAGGCTCCGTCACCCTCGCAGGAAAGAAGTTTCTCCTCCTGGTGAGGTGGAACCTCCTGTGTCCTAGCTTGTACCCATTATTCCTTGTCCTATTACTGGGCACCACAGAAAAGAGTCTGTTCCCTTCCACTTGACACCCACCCCTTAGATATTTATAAACATGAATAAAATCCCCTCTCAGCCTTCTCTTCTCCAGACTAAACAGCCCCAGTTCTCTCAGCCTTTCCTCATAGGAGAAATGTTCAAGTTCATCCTTGTAGCCTCCATTGGTCTCTCTCCAGTGGATCTCTGTCTCTCTTGAATTGGGGAGCCCAAAACTGAAGACAGTATTCCAGATATGGTCTCACCAGCCTAGAGTAGTGGGGGAGAAGCACGTCCCTAGGCCTGCTGGACACACTTATTGCCCTGCCAGGGCCGATTGCCATCCCAAGGGGAACTTACTCTCCACTAGGACTCCAAGGTCTTTCTCCAGGGACCTGCTTTCCAGCAGGACAAACCCTAATCTGTTCTGGTGCCTGGTGTTATTTCTCCCCAAATGCAGGACTCTACACTTGTCCTTATTGAACTTCATGAGGTTCCCCTTTGCTCAGCTCTCCAGCCTGTCCATATCCCGTTGGATGGCAGCACAACTCTGGTGTCTCAGCCACCCCCAGTTTCGTATCATCAGCCAACTTGCTGAGGGTCCCCTCTATCCCATCATCCATGTCATTGATCCAGGGCTTCCTGAGTGGTGACACTGGAGCACTGTCAAAGGGATCCAGTGCTCCCTTTGTGGCACTGAGTAGAGAGCACTGGAAGCAGGTGTCTTTTGGTTCCATAAAGAAATGATTCTCAAGATGTGCCTGGGCTGCAGCTGACCTGGGCTTGCCATGGGTAAAATACGCAACCTGCCTTTCAAACCGTTGGTGACGAAACAACAAACAGAAAATCGCCTGTGGCTGTTGTGCAGGAGAAAGAGAATGTAGTCTTGTCTCTGCATGCCCGTGAAGGCCTTTATTTGACTTCTGGCCCAAGAAATATGTGATTTTCAGTCTCTTCTAGTTAATTCCCATAATTTATCAATTACTGGTTAGTGGAGGCCATCAAATGTATGTCACACAGTAGAGAAAGCTTGACTCAGGTTTCCCAGACTCTGGGATATTTTGTGGGAAGACTTGTGTTTTGAAAGTTGCTCCTGACAGATGCGCCACCTGCCTCTGCACCCTCTCAGGGGTGTGAGACCTAGAAGCTCTTCCTCCAGCAGGTCCAGCTATATTTTTTGTCATTTCAATTTATCTTTTGTCTACACAGGTGTATCTTGATTTACCTACATGTATTAATTTATCAAGCTGGAAGAGGGTAGGTTTAGACTGGATGTCAGGAAGAAATTCTTCACAGTAAGGGTGGTGAGACACTGGAACAGGTTGCCCAGGGAGATTGTGGATGCTTCTTCCCTGGAAGTATTCAAGGCCAGGCTGGATGGGCCCTTGAGCAACCTGGTCTAGTGGGCATTGGCCCTGTCTGTGGCAGGGTGGTTGGGACTAGATGATCTTCAAGATCCCTTCCAGCCTTAACCATTCTACGAATCTATGAATCTGTAACTGTCAAGAGGCTGCTCCTGCCTTTTGTAGATGCAGCCCCACGGCCCTCTCCATGCCTCTGGTGGAAGACCAGACTGGTACTGGTTCATGCCTTCTCTCTCTCTCAAGCTGAGCTTAGATACAGCCTGGGCATGTCCCAGCCACCTGTCGGAGGAGCTCTGGGGCAGATCTTCCACCCTGCAGAGCTGCAGCTGCCTCCCACTGCTGCCTCGCTTCTGGTCCTTCCTGCACGCTGCTGAGCAGAGAATGGTGCTAAAGCTGCAGTGAACATCCTGGCACCACTCACAAGCTTTCCAGCACAGCACAGGGTTTTCCAGTTGCTTGATTTTTGTGTGTGAATAACTCTTGGTTATGGCAGAGCGTTTGGGGATGATCTTCACATCGCAGTGGTGCACTCAGTATATGGTTAGGGCAACCACACGGTGTCCATGGTGTTGTGGTTCAGGATATTTTGGCCTTTGGTTCTTCAAGAGGTCAGAGCTCCATGTCAAGTGTAGCCAGAGCAAATATTTCCTGCAGTGATCTGTTCTGCTGCAGCCAGTAGAGATGTTGGAGCTCCTGTTGTGATGGTGCTTGATGACGCTGCCATTCCTCAAGTCAGGCAGAGCTGAGCCAAAAGCAATGTTTCGAAAAGTTGTAGGAATTACACGTGAATTGCTGATCGCTTTGCCAAAATCAACACACAAGTCACCTTCAAAACAAAATCAGCTGCTGATTTTATCTATAGCAAGATAGGCCAAATGGCTTTCAAAGTGGACAATTCCCGTCTGGCTTCTGGTTTATTGCCTTTGATAAAATATTTATGATTTAGTATCCTTCTACAACATATCCAGCTTCCTCTCTACAATTCCAATCCTTTTGATTTCCGGTGCACCTTAGAAATAACTGTGAGAATTATATTACTGTTCCTCTAGGATTTCCTGATTCGTTGAGTCACTTGTGGATTGGGCCCCATGTGAACCTCATGAGGTTTAACAAGTGCAAGGTCCTGCCCCTGTGTTGGGGTAACCCTTGATATCGATGGCAGCTAGGGGATGACAAGACGGAGAGCAACCCTGTGGAGAACAACTTGAGGGTACTGGTGGATCAAGAGCTGGACATGAGCTGACAAAGTGGGCTCGCAGCCCAGAAAGCCAACCTTATGCTGGGCTGTATCAAAACAAGTGTGGGCAGTAGGTCAAAGGAAGTGATTCTGCCCCTCTACTTCTCCCTCATGAGACTCCCACTCCAGTGCTGCATCCAGCTCTTGGGTCCCTAGTTCAGAAAATCATAGAATGGCTTGAGTTGGAAGGGACCTTACAGATCATCTTGTTCCAACCTCCCTCCGATGGGCAGGGACGCCTCCCACTACATCAAGTTGTTCAGTGCCTCATCCTTGTCTTAACAGGTCTTAAAAGACATGGAGCTGTTGGAGAGAGTCTAGAGGAGGGTCACGAAAATCATCAGAGGGCTGGAACACCTCTTCTATGAGGACAGACTGAGAGTTGAGGTTGTTCAGCCTGGAGAAGAGGCGGCTCTGGGGAGACCTTATTACAGCTTTTCAGTACTCAAAGGGGCCTGTAAGAAAGATGGAGATGGACTATTCAGCAGGGCCTGTTGAGACAGGACAAGGGGTGATGGTTTAAACTAAAAGAGGCAAGATTTAGACTGGAGAGAAAGAAGAAATGTTTTATGCTGAGGGAGGTGAGACTCTTGCCACACAGATTGCCCAGAGAGGTAATGATGCCCCATCCCTGGAACCATTCCAGATCAGGTTGGATTGGGCTCTGAGCATCCTGCTCTAGTTGCAGATGTCCCTGCTCCCTGCAGGGGAGTTGACTAGATGAGCTTTAAAGGTTTCTTCCAACCCAAAGCATTCTGTGATTTTAATTCCTGAAACAGAATTCCCTAGACCAGCCAAGTTATTTTGTTGTTGTTTTTAATTCGCTAGTACCCTCCAGATGTGTCCTACTGCAACAGTGCTCTGCTGCTTGTTAGGGTTCTGGACTTGCTGGCTGTTCTCCAGCCTAACTGTACACGAACTCTGCAACCCGTCAAACCTGCTACTTTGTGTTGCTAATGGTGGTGATGGGCAAATATATCCTTGACCTCTGACCCATCTTCCTTAATGCCAGAGGGGCACAAACACCGATAGGGAAGTGAGTGGAAAAGTGCAGGATGTTGGAATGCTAAGAGGACTTAGCCGGGACAAGGTTAGACCTTGTTTCTCTTAGAGACATTGTGATGAGTCAAGTATCTCTGCTAGTTCCATTCTTGGAGGCGGGACTTTTTCCTTCCGGATTTGGGTCAAGAAGCAGGGTACCTACTGTCAGACCACTGGCAGTGGAAGATTGAATTCTGTAATTAAGGAATAGTGGGAAGATTGTGGCAGGTATCTTGGACCAGCTGTTTCTTGTTACACCCCCTTGTTACAAGTTACAGCATTCAGAAATTGTAACATCCCCTTCCTCCCTCTCCCCTTCTTGGTCTCCATCCCCTCTTCTTTTCCTTTCTCTGCCCCCTTCCTTCTGTTCTTGGTCACCTTACCCTCTTCAGCCCTCTCCCATTCTTTGAACTGCTGCCGTCTACTGCCCCTTCCCATCCCTGACCTCCCTCTTCTGGCCTTTACCCCTCTCAGCCTCCCACAAACCCCCAGACTTCCACACCCTGTCAGCCTCCAGCCTCCCAAACTCTACCCTTCTGGGCCTCCTGCCCCCTCTCAGCCTCCCACCCCTTTCCTCTTTTGCCCCGTACTTCTTCTTCCTCCCGTCCCTCTTTGTTCCCTGCTCACCCACTCCCTCTTCTTCTCCTGTCCCTTTTGGACCTCCTCTTTCCTCCCTGCCCTTCATCTACCACCCACTCTTCATCGCTCACCTCCTTAATATCTCCCACTAAGTCTCTTGGCCTCAACACCCCCCACTCCCCCTCCTCCTTTGCTCTCTATGCTCTTCAGGGTCTTCAGTATCTCACCCACCTGGGGACTGACAGCACACCTCTGGAGCTCTCATACTTATCCTTCATCTCCCGGCCCCCTTCACCACCTCCTTTGACTCCATGCCCTATTCAGCTCCCCTGCCTGCACCCTCCTACTTCCTGGTCTCCTTGCTCGCCCCACCCTCTTGAGCTCCCCAGCCTACACCCTGAAACATACTGCCCTGTTTGCTCAACCCACCCTCTTCAACTCTCCTGCCTGCAACCTGCAACCTCCTGTCCTGCTTGTTCACACCACTCTCTTCAGCTTCGCTGCCTGCAACCTGCAACATCTTCCACAACTTGCTTACCCCACCCTCTTCAGCCACCTACACACCCAGCTGAGCCACCCTCCCCTGCTTGGTCTCTGCAAATCCTTTATCACCTTCCAATTATTGGTGTCCTCACCCCCTACCTGGGCATGGAGTCAAAGGAGGTGGTGAGGTAGCTGACCTCTCCCTTCCCTGACCAGTCTGCCTGTCTGACATCCCTGCCTCTCTAAGCTGACCACTCCCCTCCCTGTCCAGTCTGTCTGCCTGAGTGCCCTGCAGCACCATACTGACACCTTCCATCGCTGCCCAGTCTTTCTGTCTGTCTGCCCTGCCTCCCTAGGCTGACCCTTCTCATCCCTGCTCTGTCTGTCTGCCTTCTCTTCTACCCTAGGTTGATCCCTCCCCTGCCTGCCCAGTCTGTCTGTCTGCCTGCCCTGCCTCCTTAGGCTGACCCCTCCTCTCCTGCGGGAGGAGGAATGGACTCCAATCACTCAATATGAGTTATAAGCAGAAGCCACTTTATTTATTACAGCCCAAGCTTTTATACCCTTGTTATCTGTTCACACGCCGCTTCCTCTCCTGCTATTAGCTCAGCTCCCCTGTTCACACACTATTTTCTCTGTTCTCATAGGCAGTCATTATCTTGCAAACAACATTCTTGTCTCAGCCGGCAAATTCCTCAAACTTGTTTTCTTCCGTCGCTTCAAGGACAGAGTTTTCTCTTGCCAAGGCTGGGCACGGCCGCAGCCCAGCCATCTGCAACACTCTCCCTGCTCAGTCTGTGTGTCTGCCTGTCCTGCCTCCCTAGGCAGAGCCATCAACGCCCTGCTCAGTCTGTCTGTCAGCTTGCCCTGCCTTCCTAGGCTGATTCCTCCTCTCCGTGCCCAGACTGTGTGTCTGCCTGCCTGCCCTGCCTTCCTAGGCTGCCCCTCCCCTACCTGCACCATCCAAAAAGTCTGTCTGCCTGCCCTGCCTCCCAAGGCTGACCCTTCCGCTTCTTGCCAGGTCTGTCTGCCTGCCCTTTCTCCCTAGGCTAACCCGTGCCCTCCTTGCCCAGTCTGTTTGTCTGCCTGACCTGTCTCCTTAGGGTGACCCCTTCACACCCTGCCCAGTCTGTCTGTCTGCCTGCCCTGCCTCCCTAGGCTGAGCTCTCCCCTTCCTGCACAGTCTCTCTGCCTGCCCTCTCTCTCTACACTGACCCCTCCCCTCCCTGCCCAGTCTGTCTGTCTGATGACCCTACCTCCTTAGGCTGACTCCTCTCCTCCCTGCCCATTCTGTCCCTCTGCCTGTTTTGCCTCCCTAGGCTGACCCCTCTCTTCCCTGCTGAGTCTGCCTGTGTGTCTGCCCTGCCTCCATAGGCTGACCTCTCCCCTCCCTGCCCATTCTGTCTCTCTGCCTGTTTTGAGTCGCTAAGCAGACTCCTTCCATCCCTGCCCAGTCTGTCTGCATGGCCTGCCTCCCTATACTGACCCATCCCCTCCCAGTGCAGTCTATCTCTCTGCATGTCCTACCTCCCTACACTGACCCGTCCCCTCCCTGCTAAGTCTGTCTGTCTGACTGCCCTGCCTCCCTACACTGACCCCTTCCCTCCTTGTCCAGTCTTTCTCTCTGCCCGCCCTGACTCCCTGTACTGACCCCTCTCTTCCCTGTCCTGTCTGTCTGCCTGCCCTGCCTCCCTATACTGA
>VWZK01003712.1:220265-236309 GCA_013396935.1 Baryphthengus martii | reverse complement strand
ATGGTATCCTGGGGTGCATTAAGAAGAATATGATGGGCAGGTCAAGGGAGGTTCTTCTCCCTCTCTGCTCTACCCTACTGAGGTAACAAGTACAAGAGAGACAAAGAACTACTGGAGAGACTCCAGTGGAGGGCTACAAAGATGATTAGGGAACTGGAGCATATGTCTTACAAGGAAAGACTGAGAGATCTTGGTCTGTTTAGCCTGGAGAAGAGAAGACTGAGAGGGGATCTTCTTAGTGCTTTTAAATATCTAAAGGGCAGGTGTCAAGAGGATGGGGCCAGTCTCTTTTCAGTGATGTTCAGTGATAGGACAAGAGCCAATGGGCACAGACTGGGACACAGGAAGTTCCATCTGAGCATAAGGAAAAAATACTTACTTTGAGGGTGACAGAGCACTGGAACAGGCTGCCCAGAGAGGTTGTGGAGTCTCCTTTTCTGGAGACTTTCAAAAACCACCTGGATGTGGGTTCCTGTGCAACCTGCTCTAGGTGAACCTGCTTTGGCAGCGGGGGTGGACTAGATGATCTCTAGAAGTCCCTTCCAACCCCTACCATTCTTTGACTCTTGAAATTACTCTTAATAACAGATCTTTTTCTGAATACTTAACTTATCCCAATTGTTGGGATAAGTTAAGATAGATAAGATAATGGCAATTGTTATTCTTCCACTTTTTTTTTTTTCCTCCACTGGCACATAGCAACTTATGGTAATCAGTTCAAACTGTATCACTGCTTTTACACATGCATAGAGAAAATACCAGGTATATTTCTACATGTTGCAATGTAATAAGTTAATCTTTGTATCTCTGAGTAGCTCCTTTTTGAATATCTGGAGAACACAGAGTATGCTGTTGATGTGACAGAATATAATAAACCATAACAAAAGTTGCTTCTTCATTCCTCATATAAGAACATGTCTTTTTGCTGACAACTAGAACATGAAAAATGTATAGAATCAATGTTACTTTCCATGTAGATCAATACAAGATGAAATAATTCAGCAAAAACTATTAAAAAAAAGCAAAAGGAACTGTAAAGTAGGAGCTTAGTAGAGATTTCAATAAGAAACAAGAACCTTTATCCTAAAATGAGAATTGTGATAATTCCCTGTAAGAGACGTACTTTTTTTTCTATAACGATCTTCTCTGAATCCTCTAATCACAAACTGAGGCAGGTACTTAGTACGAAAAAAAGTAGTAAAGGGAGTACTCATAGTACATTGATAACATTTCCAAAGGTTTATCTATAACTTCAAAGCTGATTTTTTTTTTTTTTTCTGACAACAGAAATTTAATTTTAATCATTTTTTTTCTCATTTTCAGAGGAAAAAAGTGAGAAGTGGTAGAAATATTTTCAGCTTGCCTACTCTCACAGTAGAATACTATCATGTTGCTCAGGGAGGAAAAGTTGAAATAAAAAATTTTAAAACGCAAAGAAAACCTTTCACTGTGAAACAACATATTTCAAGAGATAAAGTGCAAGCACTCTGTGCTTCCAATCTACAGTGGAATAAAAGGTTAACAGGAGAGCCTTCAGTATTACAGTTCTGTAAGGGACAAGTTACTTTTTCTATTTATTTCCAGACATAAGGCATTTATTTCCATTTAAAATTTAAATGAGTAATAAGCTATTTTTACTTAGGACTAAATATGTATGTGTCCCTATAAGCTACATGTCAAAGTCTCTGGAAGATTTACTTCATGTCTTTTGCCTTCTCTAGTAACAGTTTCAGGCAGCTAATGCTGTTAAACTCAGAACGGATTTTAAACATCCTTTGCTTTAGCCATCTTTAAGTTGATAAATTTTCTGGAAAGTACTAAAATATTTAGGTATCTGTCACTGTGAGCAGCAGACGGGAATGGAGTAATCATGTCAAGATGATCGCCTATTCAGCAGGATCAGCTCTCTGTTTTTTTGTTGTTTTCTTTTCTTTTTTTGCTTTAACAAAACACCAAAAATTAATTATTGTGTCCAAGTCCTCCTCCAGTCAACCTTCCTATTGCAGAAATTTCAACCGAAGGCAAGGGCCATGGCTGTCTCTGTAGTGGGCCAATTATAATTTTTGTATAGATGTAGGTCACATTAAGTGACAGTTGTAGACAGAGTGAGGCCCTCTCCTTTTAGGAAAAACTATTTAATCCCAGAGGAACACCTGTAGCATGCTTCTTTTAGCTGTGCAACTGTTCAAATAGCTGTGAGCTATGGTGTAAGTCTGCACACACCTCTACGTATGCCTGTTTGTAAAAATGTATGAATAAAGTACATGCCCAGTATTGAGAATAGGTTCAGACTCCTACTCAAGTGCGTAAGCGTATTGTCCAGTACTAACTCATGCTTTTCAATCTGTAAAATAAAGGGAATATTTATTTGTCATATTAAACTATTGTGAGGTTTAAGTTCACAATACACCTTGCAAGACTACATCTAATATACAACTAACAATGATTATTTTAAACACTTATGATATAAGCCATCATAAGAGAAAAACAAATCCACAAAGTACTTTTTATCTTTTTTTAGAAATACAGATTGTTAAAATAACATGTTACTGTTGAACTACTACAAGGAATGATCATGCTTGCTGATTCAGGAAAAGGCAGCTTCCCTGATAATGTGCATGGTGCCTGTCACACCTGATCTCCACTTAAGATCCTTAGGTATAGCATAACGTTTTTGTAAATATTATTGCTAATAAAGACAGCTTATTCTTTTCTAAGACTCCTTATTTTTCAGGTTGCTATTCAGTAGCATAAAGTGAAATGATTATGAGTTGTATGATGGGACAGAGATCTTCAGGGGGTAGCTTGCACTGAAGAGTTGGCTGATTTGTACTAGGAAAGCATAATGTTGCCTTAATGGTAATTATGTTTCTCCTTCACCACTATTCAACAATACCTTCCACCCAATTTTCTGAAGTTGTGTCATTACCACATGCGACGACACCACTTAAAAACCTGCTTGTGCCGCTTTAATTTTATAACTGCATTAATTTGTTTCCTTTCTCTTTATAAAAATGTCACTGAAATTTCTGTATGAAGTTTTTTCCACACTGAAATACTTCATTGATATGTGTGGCTTTTTTTTCAAAGTATTTGTTCTCCGAACAACCCTTAATACATGAGGCTGGTTATCAGCCTTGGCTGCTTGAATATATAATGACACAAGTGCTGATAAAATTGTACAAGCCATCTGTCTCTGGAGTTAAATGTTTTGAAAGCAAACACAAAAGTGCATAATAAACACTCCCTTAAATTGTCTTTGTAAATATTTGTATCGGATCTTGCCCAAAAAAATGTTTTTTGGTTGTTATTTTATTCTGTTACTAGCTGTCAAGCAGATGCATGGCTCGCCTACCCAAAGGCAGACAGGTGTAAGAAGGAAAATAATGTATGCCACTCAAGAGCTGGTCATACCCTAATGCTGGAATTTCTGCATGGTCTTTTATCTTCTTTTATTATACCCAGAAGCTAAACTGCTATTTCATTGATTAACTTACTGCTGCAATTAGCAACCAGCTTCTGGTGTGTTGACCAGCTGTTTTTCAACCTGTTTCTTTAAAACTCTCTTGCTTTAAGCCAGAAAAATCATTCTTCAGTTCTGAAAGAGTCAAGACCACAAGATAACTTCTACTCAGTGAGACTTTTTGGTCCCAAAAAAACCCAAAACAGGTACTCTTTGCCTGAGGGCACCACATTAAGTATAGTGGATGTCAACATGGCTACAGTTGTGTTTCAGACAATCATATTTATTTAACTTTTCATATTGCATCTTAAAAGGAAAAAAGAAAAGAAAACAACAGCAACATTTTCCGCTCTGTTTAACCTCAAATACACAAATCTTTCTCAAGCTCTCATGGGCTACTTTACCAACTGACCTTTTCCGAGATCACATGTTTTTACCACCTTCCCCTCATATATTGGAACCGAAATGACATTATTACATTTCATAGAGGTTTGGCAACTACTGTATATATTAAAAATAAAAACTGGAAAACAGTTTATAATGAAAAAGATTCTTTTGACATTTTTTTTCCTCTTAAATATCAACCAAATAAATGAGAAAGACTGTTCTTTATTTGTAGTCTGTTAAAAAAAAAAAATCCAAGACTACAAAGTCATATACATGCTGTGCTGGATGTGTTTTCTTGGTATTATTAATTAACAGCAAGATTCAGTGACTACTAAAAATATATATGTTTTTAGTGGCTTATTTTATGGTCATTCCACCTGGCACAGTCAGTGTTGACAAAATCACATTCTGTCCCCAGAACATCTTGTTCCAAGGTCCCTGGAGTCCTACCATTGCTGCTGCCAGTTTTGGTAGACTTATCCACCACCACCTTGTAACCTGCTGTTACTCTTTCGCCTTCCTGGAGTTGCATCCTCTGTACTCGGGTACAAATCAAGAGAACCCTGCTAGTTCCTGTTCCCTGTCTTGGCCCAAGTTTTTTCATCATTGCTGTAACATATGTAACACTGTAAGGCTATAGCTTATATCTGCACTACTTAGCAGAGATAAACTGCCAGAATCCTTAATTAGGACAGTAAGAGGAGGGACAGGAAACAGGGGCTAGTTAAAAAAAAAAAAAAAAAAAAAGTTTNGAAAAAAAAAAAAAAAAAAAAAGGTTTATTAGATAATCTGCTGGTTCTTTCTGGTGTAAAAAAATCTGTATCTGCAAAGATTAGCATAAAACTACATTCCGTGTAAACTTTCACTGACAAATGTATCCAACTGCTGTATACTCTCTAGAAATACAAAATAATACTTGGGATTGCTATTCTGCTTTAATACACTCTGTCAGTAAAAAAAATAATCCAAACAATCAAATAAACAAAACATCACAAACACTGAAATTTGTATTCTCAGCTTGTCGCACTCTGGATGCAGACATTCACCTTCCAGGAAGAGTGGAAGAAAAGAAGTGCAAACAGGACTTGGCAAAACCCCCTTTTGTTAACAAATAAATAAAGATTAAATGTTTTACACATCTCTCATACAGATTTCATTTTTTGGTCACAGATGAAAAGTCAACATTTGCAAATGGAGATAGTCCAAATACAATAATACATGGGCAGCCGGAACAGTAGATTCTCTCCCTGAGAGGATATTGCTATTTAGACAGACTATGGCTCACAAAGAGCAGGCAGCGTATCTTTACAAATGTGCACCCATCTTCAGCATTGGCACAGAACTCATTCAGCTTCTCATCCGCTGAGGTTACTCCTATGAAGAATGCTATCTCATCTCATTTTATTTTCTCATAATTAGCATTTTTTTTTCTTGACATACAGAATCACAGAATCACAGAATGGTAGGTGTTGGAAGGGATCTCTGGAGATCATCTAGTCCAACCCTCCTGCTAAAGCAGGATCATCTAAGCAGGCTGCACATGACCACATCCAGGTAGGTTTTGAACACCTCCAGGCAAGGAGACTTCACAACTTCTCTGGGCAACCTGTTCCAGTGCTCCGTCACCCTCAAGGTAAGGAAGTTCTTCCTCATGTTCAAATGGTAAAATACTTTTAATTTTACCAGGACAAGCTAACAAATCAAAATGCCACAGAGGATTCAAATGAACCTTCTAAATTTGATTAGATCACTTAATGAGATCAAAGCACAGTCAGTGTTCAAGCATTTGGAATAATATTCATTTTCAGCATTAATCTTTTTTTCGTTGTGTAGCTCTTCATTTTGCTGCCTAAAAAAAGGCCTTTATTCCCAAAAGGGGGATGATGGATGGTGATAATAAAATATTCATAAAACATCCTATGGTCACAATCATTTACTGTTTTTTTTTTCTCTCACACCTAAATATTTATGATACTTGATCAAAATATTTGTTGAATTGATTTACAGGCAAGCTGCTGAGATGGCATCACTTTTGATATGGTCACATTTTCTGATCTATTAATATGCCCCAAACATGAACCCGCTGTCACTCAAAAACAACTTAAGTCTCAATTTGGAAGATTGTCAACTTTTTATCACAAAATCAAATTTTAGTAAGCAATTTCTACAAACTGTATGTGAGAAGAGGCAAGATTCAATATGAAAAAAAGAGAGATATTATTCAAAATGAGAAAAACTGGAAGAATGCTGTGAAACTGAACTGAACAATATTTATTTCAACACTGTACAGTTCTGTAAACTTCTTATGCAGATACCATATGCCTGACCATTAACTCACATACAGCCAAAGAAATAAAACTAGTCAACTTTAATTTAATTTGATTTTTTATGATTTTTAACAGAAATCTAAATTAAAGAGTTGCTTTTCCTGATCACTCTCTAACTTACAGTAAAAGCCTGATCTTCTGATTTCTGTTAAATACAGAACATGTTTCGAGGGCAACTACAATACCTTGTCATTTTATTGGAGTAAGGATGTTGGCTTTACTAATCCATAATTGAATAAAAGCACAATTCATCAATTGTGCTACCTGTACAAATACATCTATAATGTGTTTTATTTGTATATATATCTCTCTCACATATCTTCTCTATATTTTTACTTTTATACATATTTTTTATATATATTGTACTTATAAATCTAACTTCTTTATCTTCTTTTAACAACAGAATGGAATGAATAGAGTGGTGCACATGGAAGTGAACGTAATCACTCTCAAAATGAGCAACTTAATTGCTGTGCTCAGGTTGGGTATGCAGCATCCTAACCTCCTTCTGCTATCAGTGGAGAGAGAAGCATTTGCACAAAGTGATTCAGCTCTCTGAAGACCTGACTCATTTTCTGGAGGTGTGAGTTTCTGTTCATCAATAAAGTGAGAATTCATGGATCACAGAATCACAAAATGGTGACTGCATGTAGCTCAATGCATTTGAAATGGATGTGATCAGTCTAGATCTTTGGTGCCATTCCAGCTAATGTTAGATTAATTCACTCTGATCTCTTGAAAATGCACTTTGATAAAGTTTTTCTGTTATAAGCAAAATGACTCCAGCAGCCAGTGAATAAACCATCAGACAACTATACTACCCAAAATACCCAAATGGCAGTGTATCCATCTCAAGTATATTCAGGAAGGTTCTGTGAAGCCCAGAAGAGGCTTACTGGAGGAAGTCTGCTACAGTCAACTTATCTTTCAGAAAACTAACGCTTTAAAATGACTCTAGTATTCCATGCTTTGAAAGAGGTGGAAAATCCTGAAATGCTGTTATTTATGAGACAGAGGACTGTGATTGTTGGGCTTTCCTGAATTCTTGAGAGGAGGACAGATCATAAAATTAAAAGCATGGAAAATATAAAACTGCAAAAAAAAAAAAAAGACTGAAAATTATTAAATTTACAGGCCATATTAGGAAAGGTATCTTTGTAAGTTATTTAAAGCACTACAAACCTATCTGAATTTTAAATTAGTGAAAACCATTATATTCAGACATGTATATGGCTTTATTTACTGTACTTATCTCCAGGATATTCTCAGCCCACACATAGGGTTAATAAAACCTAAACCATCTATTAAATTTCAGTAGTTTTGTTAGTTTGTTTGATCTTCCTCATTCAGTAATTCTCTGCCAAATATCTTTCTTTAAAAGGATACCACGTTTTAAAGTTACATAAAACTTGTTCTTTCAAGCAAGTTCTATAAACAGCACTAGGCTTAATGTCCCAAAAGAACCTGATGAAAAACTCTGGACAACTACAGTCTCCAAAATATCTTATTATCCACCGCAGAGACATGTAAAGAGGAAACCAGGATGGGTTATTTTACCATAAGCATATAACTTGCTTCACTGTCCTACAACCTTTCTAGGCTTCTAGGAATTCGGTCCTGGATTCCAGAATATTTCTTCATTCTTGTAATTTTTACTTCTTTTTCTCAAGTCAAACAAACCATAGTTTTATGAGGCACTCCCGTCTAGGGTTGTTAGTTTTTTTCTCTCCAAAAGTAACAAGTCTGGATTTTAATCATCGGAAAAATAGTTCCAAGTTATTAACTTAGGGACCTTTAGAACATTATAACATAAAGCTGCCACAATCAGTATAACTTCATTTCAAATTCTGTTGTTTAAACACTTAGCCTTATTTCCCAAGTATTGTTGTCTCAGCACTACATTAACCTCTGTACAGTGGCAAGTGCCCAAGTAAACATTTTTCCCATGATTTTTGAATAAAACAGAGGAAAAATCTATTACCTGCTTTAAGGAATAAATGAAAAATGGGAAAAAAAAAGGGCAATATCAAAAAATCACAAATCTCATACTCCAGACAGCAACTCATGTAAGATCAAAATGAACATGTGGCCATATACGATGACATTTTAAAACATAAGTTTAATTAAGAAATATAATTAAGATTATTTTTTATTGCACAGAAATACGAAATTCATTCCATAATTAGGTTAACTGTAGTTATCTAAACAAAAATTAAATTTAAGTTGAAATGTATCCTTTTTATGAAGCCCTGTTATTACCGTATGTTTCTCGTCACCTTTATGTTTTCCTATTTTCCTTCAGTATAACTCAGACCAAAATCAAATTTAGGTCAAACTGAATTTGTCACAAATTTGCGGCAGACGCCTTATGTGTAAGTACTATTACGTAAAAAAGTATTTTAACTGACTTGAAACGACCTTTTGAAGTACATGTCTGTCTGCAGAATTAGGATCTAAATCTGGGAACTCATTCTCCTAACTCAAGCTACATGAATCTGAATAACTGAAGTATGTAACAGAAGAAAGTGCTTAAATTAGGTGCCTAGTAAGCTTGATTATATTGTTGATTTTGTCTTCCATTCTCTGCAGAAATGTATGCTTGATAAATTTCACAGGACACAGATGTCAGAGATGCCATTAAACTAATCCAGAGACGAAAGAACCATTTCCTAATTCTGCCTGTATAATGGCATCTCATTTAGTTCATTCTGTAAAATTCAGTCAGTGCCAGTTGAGTTATCAGAACCGCAGGCATATTACACAGAGAATACTAGAAAGTGCTTGCTTTCATTATGCCTTCACTGCATCCATGCTACAGTTCCTTCATTTTCTTTAAAAACTATGTTAATTTGCACGATTTCTTTGCAGAAGAGATACCCATAAGTCTCTTAATCAGTTTATATAGTTTACAGTAAGACTCCCATTAAACAAATGTTTCTGAGTCAAAACACTTATATTTTATTACACTATGCTTGAAAATTAATCTGTGCTACTTTTAGTCATTATATTCAATATACTGAAAATTAATATGGAAACAATGTCTGTATACAGTATTTCCCAAATAATTTTGGTTAGTCACACAGTCGTATTGTAATCCTTGGTAACAGCTATACTTCCAGGCTTTCAAATCTTACCTGGAAGAGCGAACTAAAAATTCTTCATGGTTCTAAAGAGGAAATCAAATCATATTTCATATGAACAGCAATTTCACATTTAATGGGTCAGAAAAGTTTCTTTTGTCTTCTTATTTAATGAAAAATCTCAGCAAACAAAGCCTTCCAAACCTCTTACACTCGTATTTTACTGTGTTATATTTACTCATGCAAGAAAAGGTAGAAAGTAGGCCACTTTAAGTTGCACCCAAATCTCAGTACATAGTAAAAAAGATTGTCTGAAATTAGTGCATGAAGTGCACGTCATAGGACTCCACTAACACATTTAGAGGAATACCCTGGATGACATTTCCAGGTGCCTGAATGTTTTTAAGCAAATAAATATTAATAAATACTATTGATTTTTAAATGGATTAAAATGGATTGAGAGAGATGCTGAATAAAGAATTGTTACTATGAGCACAGATCATGAACACTTAGACATGTAACAGGCTCTTTACATTCTCCTTTATGATTGTACACAGCTTGGTTTCTCAAAAAAAAAAAAAAGCAAAAATCACCGGAAGTTTGGTAAACTTGGTTCATGTGTAAAGTAATTTTTAGGCAGAAGCATGCCAAGAAGAACTTCTGTTTTGTTTTCCTTAAACCACTGGCTTTTTATGATGCCAAAAGACAAGACTTAAGATCTGCATACTTCCTGAGAATTCATTTCATTGTTATAAAATGTGACTAGAAACTTAGATTCCTTACCAATCATATAAGAATCCGACAATTCCTATAACACGAGAGTTGCAAATACTTGGGAGTTCACTGGACCTTATTTTTGTTGTTCCAGTTTGAGACATAAAGGTGAACAGTAATTTCATATGTTGGAATGTACTGGTTTTATCTTCTATCTTGTAATAATAATAAAAAGAAAAAAAAATCGGTGCATAATTTAATTTTGGGCACATACTAATGAGGTACATTATAGGCTTATCACATTCAAGCTTCTGAAAATAGTGGAAAGTATGAAGAGCGTTGTGCTTACTCAACTTGTAGAACTGAAAAAGTACGAAGCAACTCAGATTAACAACCTGAATGACATCATATATTTGTCTTCTTTTATAAAAAAATAAATAAAACAAAACACACTTCATTTACCAAAATATGACAAGTAAATGAACAATTCCAGTTGCTGGATTTAGTTCACTTAACATTTCCACTTCTTCACCTCCCTGACAGAGGGAGCGCAGATGTTAATTACCGTTTATAGAAAGCCTTGTCAAAACACCTAAGAATTACTGTTCCCTTAATGACTTTGTCCTGCGCTTGGGTTCAATGACTGATTCAAACTGAAGAATGCTGAAAAGGTTCACTGACACTTGGTTAGGACACCCAGTCTTTCCCTGCAAACCTCAGCTAGTAATGCATGGCTTTGTGCCAAAAATTTAGCTTTAGCAGAGGAACTATTATAAAACTGTAGTTACAAGGGAATTAACAGTCACATTTAAAAAGATTATTACCCTTGTATCAAGTGAGTTCATTTATTAACTGGTAACTTCAGAGGCAGCAAGTAATTGAGAAACAAAGCCAAACATGTAAGAGCACAATGACCTATCTGAGATGCCAGAATACTTTATTGGTAGACAAACAGAAGTATTCCAGGCCAATTTATTCAGTGGGACAACAGAGACAGGAAGCTGTTTCTCCACAAATTCATTGGACATATACCTCTTCTCCTTCAAAACAGGTTGGAGCTTTGCTACTGCCTTCGTTGGGTGTAAAACTGGGCCTTTTGTCTCTGTAGAACACCAAATTAATTTTACTGGCAAGGCTGATTTAGGAAGGCATGCACTGAAGGAAACTAATCAATTCCCTTGTGAACTACAAGTCATTCCTCTAGCATTTAGCTTCCCTACATACCACACCAATTCTTCCCTCACAAGTGCTTCAGCTCAAGACTCTACTTTTTCCAAGTTATAGCATATATACTTTTTCCAAGTTTTTCACATGCTTTCAACTCAGGTCTCATCAGTATTCTTGTTTTTTTTTCTCCAGAAAACTATTTCCTCCCACCATCTTCTCAGCTGCCTGGATGATGTCTTTCTCTTACACATGTATATCACTGAATTTAATTACCACATTTCACTTAAAATGAGTGAGGGTCTTCTTTTTGTACTTCATTTAGGTATAAAGCTTAAAGTTACCTAAATACAGAGTCATAAGTAAGGTAGGAGTGTATTGACTCCACCCTAGGATTCAGCTCTAGAGACAGTCATCAGAACTGATTTTGAAATGACAATGTTTCGTCTTATGTAATTGCAACTTAAAAGATCAAGGTGATGAAGTGCTACAGAGAAGACAAGTATAGGACTGATACTGAGATTCAGATTCAACATTTAGATGTCTACAATGTATATATCTATGTGGGAGCCATAGATACATGTATTTTCTAATCTCTCATTTTAATTAACAGAGTTCCAGTCAATCCTATTGGTCTAGTCAATACAATATAGTAATCCACCAAATCAAACATACAGAAGGGAATCTGAACAGCTCTCTCTATTTACTAACTCTTTAGACTAGATCTTCATTAACCAGAAGGAGAAGTTAAGGAAACTAACTCTTGTGTAAACACTTTACTGTAAATAGCATTTGAATCTGGAGCTATGTCCTACCCTTGCTTTCGCCATTAACACATCGCTTTGAGCTATTAATATGCGTGCATAGACTAGCAAATCTTCCCTTACACACTTCATTATTTCTTTAAAACTACTTGCCATATCAAACCACTGACTTTTTTACTTACAAATTGAGACCACAGAAGTAGTTCATTTTTCCTGAGCTCTGTTACTTGTGTGTGGATTCCATCTGGACAGAAGAGAGTCCCTACTCTAGCAAGGCTTTCAGATGCTGAAGAGTTTCAGAACAATTTCTCTAGACAAAAGTTTATTTTTTCCTGGATTGACAAAAATAGAGTGGAATTTCATGGAGGTACCATGGACAGCATTCACTTTTACAGCATTGCAGATCTCCGCAGTATGGATTTCTGCAGTATTAAGGGAGAAAAGTTACAGCTGTAGGACAGCGGGCCAGGACAACAAACCTGAAAACCAGCAGACAATTGAAAATTTCAATAATGCTAACAGCCTAATTGAGTGAAAGGTGAGATGACAAACCCTTCAAAAAAGTTTGAAAAGATAGATTACATCAGAAGTTGCATCTGGTTCCCCATTCAGGCATTAAGTGCTAGCAGTATTCCTGATTAAAATGGAAAATGTTGTTCCCTGCTGTGGGGAGAAAAATAGCATTGAAAGCAGAAAACACCTGGCAGGCACCTTGAATATGAAACTTCTTATTAAGCACTGCTTTTTTTTTTCTTCTTTGTTAATTAATCTATTTCACAATCTCAGGTAATCACTTTGCAACTTCTCAGCAGTCTGACTTTCAAAGGAACTTTACGCTCTGTCGGTTTCTATACCTGTGCTGTCAAAGAACATGGGAATGACATAAACATCTTAGTAATTTGTTCACTGCTGGTTTGCATATCCCCTCCTCAGTGATTTTCTTCCAGAAGGCTGTAACATTAAAACATTCCTTGTCCTCCTGGTTATGCATTGTCACTGTATTCTCTGGGTCTGTATTAGATTACTAAGTAAACCTTCAGGGTCCTACTATTTTATAGCTAAAAGGTGGAGACAGTAAGATCTCCTCATTGACAAGGCTGATTGAGTAAGGCTGCAACACTGGTCTGTACAAACGTCCACCTCAGCATGGTCTGCAGCAGTCACAGCACCAGCCAGAAATACTTGTTTAAACTTCATGTGAACTCTGTTGCATATCATGTAATGTTCCCTGTCCATACTTGATATGCTTTTGCCTGATACCCGCTGTTTACTGGGGAGGTATTTGCTGCAAAAAGGCATAACAAATCCAAATTCAACATCAATTTTATAAAAATGTGAAGTATGAGATGAGTGCTACCTGACTGGGATGTCATAAATACGCAGCCAATCTTAGAGGAAAGTGAGCACAAGTTACCACAAACCTGTACAAATTGATCTCTAGGAATTAAGCAGAATTAAAAAGGAAAATAAAACACCATGACAAGTGATAAATGGGAAGATCTGACACATATATTTTAAGAACAGTAGACAATATGAGATTACCACGGGAAATTACTTCATTTTTAGAACCAAAGGAAATTGAGCAAATCTCATCTCCCTGGACTTCAGTAAAGCATGTGATGAAGTGCCATGTAGGAAATTATTTTAGTTTAGCTAGAATATATGCTAACAGAACCTGCAGGTTGATTCAAAAAGTGAATAGATGGTGCTGAAAGGGAAAATATGGAGCTGGAGAGAGGTTCCACACAATTCACTATCAGAACTAATCCTGAATAATATTTTCAGTAATAACTTAGCAAAGGGCTAATACAATTTGCTCCTGACGCAAAACTGGAAAGTACCACCAGTAAACACCAAGTTATCTTATCAAAAGAACTAGAGAAAGAAAAAACAATACGAGTCTGTCTTGTTAGGGTAGACTAGAATATTTTAGCTTGTTTCATTCAGGAGAATGAAATCAGAGACAGAAAAAGGTGAAGAACAAATAGAGACATAAAATGACTTTGTAAATTAAGAGACAGTGTTGTCATGAGAATAAATCTGATGACATGATGTCTATGCTATTAGGTTGCCGGACCCCTTTCCAACATTTAGATTCTCATATAAGCAAAAATTTCAAAAGAAAAGCAGTGGACTTATTTTTATTGTGCATATTAGTGGAAGTTTACACTCTTACATTTTGGTTCTTAATGTCTGACTGCAGTCATAGTAGCTGCTGTACAACAGAAGTCTGCACTGTAATAAAGTATTACGACACTATAGTCACAATGTACTGTTACTAATACAAGATAGATAAAAGTATTTATGATTCTTTACAGAAAGAATATGCAGCATTAAAGATAGGAATTCTTAGCAAGAAGGTGGGCTTTTTCAGTATGAATGCTGTCCAGCATTCACATACTTTCAAAAAATCTCATCTGGTAAAAGAAGGTACTAGAAGTAGGAATGATCTGATGAAATACTGGCATTGGTAATTGAAGAATACCTTTCAGCTAATCATCTAGATTCTTTAAACTGGCTCTTTTACAATGTGATTCATCTGAACTCCTTTAGGTTTTCCTTTACGATGAGATGAATTGCGCCCTGAAAGTGTCTACTTCTCCCTGCTGACTACTAAATTACCCAAAGTGCCTAGATCAGATGTATATCTGCGATTCTTAGCTTCTACAGCTGAAGTAACAGAAGACGGATCTTTCAAAATATCTACTAAATCAAAGACAATGTGTGTGACCTTAGCTATGTCGTTTAGTTCCTCTGTGTCTTTACTGTTCATCTATAAAATAGAATTTCCGTACCTTACAGGGCAATGCAGCAGGTTGCAGATTACAGGACTCTCTAATACCATGGCAATGGATGCCCTGTAAGTACTTAAGCCTCTTCTAGACTGTTAAATGAGGAAACCAAGAAGAACAGACAGTAAAATTCATAAACTAATCTCTTTTCAGAGAGGGTCGCTTGACAACTCCCTGAAGCAAAGCACCATTGAAGGATGTGGATCGTGTAAAGCATGCTATGATTAATCATAACAATAACAGTGATGTTTTTGAAAGAGGGGGTGTCATTCCTTTCTCAATAAGAGAATTCACACAGGATATGTTTTTCTCTTTTGTCTCAAGCTGTTCCATTTGTCTCATGATTCAAGTAAACAATTGCTGCATCAACAAAAGAACACTTTGTGCTTATTGCCCACTGATACATGATACATCCTTTTAAATTTTTTTTGGCCTCTTAAAAGACAGTTATCAGAAAAAATGTTTGCAGCACTCAAATCTTCAGTGTAAAATTCAGTGCAACACATTTCTAGTGTTATACTCTGACTCTTGTGACATGCGTTTGTTTCATATATGTAAAGGCAGATTTTTATCTCATTTGCACAAATACCAGCTGGCTTCAGCTGAATTACTCCTAATTTAACCTAGAATAGCTCTCAGAATCATATTTATATTTCAGCCAGAGCTTACAAACCTCCAGCAGGAAAGTGCCTTTTTATTTTAAGGCTAAATTGGCATTCATCCAGAATTCCCTGGGAGAAAGGGGGTTTTAACCACATTGATTTAGAGAAACATAGAGGCCTTATTTATTTAAAATCAAGGATATAAATATTTTAATAGCAGCAGGAGCCATAAAGAGAAGGCAAGCATTCAAAGTTGCTGCAAATGAAAAAAATCTTCTGTTGGGTTGTCTAGAGCTAACGGCTGATGATAGAATTTGAAGAGTGCAGAGAAATAGGTACAAAGAAGCACTTGTCAATAATAAGAACAACAGCACTGTATTTACAATCCTATGTTTAAAGGCAAAATAGACATTCTTTTCTCTGTTTGATCTCAGGAAAAGTTATCTGCAGCTCACAGGCCTGAATTTGAGTCTTCTTATGTCACTCAAAAGAAGTACTGAGATAACTGTGCTAGAGATGACAGACTAGTAACCCCTCTAGCAAGCCAGACCTGTGGGGGGGTGTCATGTTTTCTGTGTCTGGGCTGAAAGCACTCTTCCTACTTAGAAATGCTCTCTTTTGTTCTCCCATAGTGCCTGAAATTCATTCTCAAGAGATATGAAAAGTTTAAATGCATCTCATAGAAAAAAGGTCCTTCAATTCCCATAGGAACAAAGAACCACAAAATGAATAGATATCTTTTTTTTTTTTT
>VWZK01003712.1:111807-210503 GCA_013396935.1 Baryphthengus martii | reverse complement strand
TTTTTTTTTCAGTGCCTGCACTTACATAGCAATAGGATATGAGTGGTCTCACAGAACAACATAATGATGCATTGACTTGAAGATCAATACTGCTACAAAGCCTGAGAGACAGAAAAATAAAGAGGAAAACACATTTTGCAGAATCCACTAATGGTCTAAACTTCTGCAGCTTTTAAACAGCGGGGTTTGACAATCTCGTGAACTTTTCTACAAAATACCAGATAACCATATTTTGGTAACTGGGCAACACTAAAAAAAGCTAATTCCAGGCTTCCTCCACAGACAGTTAAGAGGGAGTCTAAGATTGTATAAGGAACAAGAGTAAGGTGCTCTTAATGAATACCTTTCTGTGTCTTGAACATGCTAATATTAGTTCTGCCACAGTCTAGTCCTATTCTTCTAATATACACAAAAGTCCAATATATCAACTACAGGTTAAGTACACTATGCATTGCTCTTTTGTTCTTTGTTCTTTTATTACTATAAAATCTTCAGCGAGAAGAAGTAGCTTTCACAGTTTGGAAAGCAGAAATATTAAGTATTCAAAAAATTATTCAGATGCAAAACTGTCTGCAATAAGAGCTGCATGTATTATTTATCATCTTTCTAATCCTTTATTTCTTGGCCAAATTCACATAAAAGGCAAATTTTTATGAATCATTTTTCTCATGAACTCTTTTGGGACATCTTACCTGTGAAGCAGTTAAGATCTCTCATCTTCCCTTTAAAAAACTTTGTAATATCACCAAAACATGGGTCCTATTTTAAACCGGTTAAAAAAAGGGAATGACAATATTCCTTCCCAGTTGGTAAGGAGATCAACTCCAAGCTTTTTTCTTGTAAGACTCTCTCTGAGCACAAAGTCCCTTTGATGAAGTTTCACAGTAGCCAGACATGCCCTACATCAAGTTCCTGAATGGGAGTCTTCAGCACAGAGGAGGAAACGGGAAACCTTGATTTCTTTGCCTTTCTACAGTTCTATGTGGGAGACCTACCTTTGAAGCTCCAAACTGCTAGGGACTGAATGTATACTGCAGCGAACTTCTGGGTTCTCTGATTCAAAATAAGCAAGAGAACTCTGCTTATTAGTCATCTAGTGTCTTAATGTCAAGCAGACGACCTTAATGCAAGAAGTATTTAATGTCCAATATAAGCTGCTATGAACACTGATAATGAGAGAGGTTAACAGTATTATTTATTTTATGCTTTTACAATACAGGGATTTATTATATTTGCTATAGATCCATCCTTCTGGTTTGCACATTTTCCTTTTTCAAACATGCTTAACATATTGTCTCACCTTTTCACTAGCTTTCGAATACCAATTTCATTTACCCTAATACCATTAATAAACTCTTGCTTTCTACTGCATTTTTAGGCAGCTATTAAATTAGCCTCAGTCTCATATACATTCGCATCTATCCACAGGTAGAACGATACACTGGTGTATTTTTATCTGTCTGTCTCCAGAAAGCTGTGAACAGAGACATGGAAATATCACAGATTTGGAGAAGTGCCACCTGGCACAAATCACTGACTAGGTGGCTGAATATTGTGAAGAAGAACAACTGGCTAAATAGAAACCCACTTATTAGAATGCAGCAGTGCACCTGACTTCCACATTTAAGAGTGAAACAAAATATTTGTCTTAGTTAATGGTTTTGATGATGTTTAATTTTTTCTTCCTAGTTTTGCTTGTCTCACTAATGTAATCTATTATAATTTACCTGGTGAAGTTTACTTCTTTGGTTTGTTATTTTTTCCCCAACCCATAGCAAAGAATAATAATAAAAGTTTATTAAACAGCGTATCGCTACTTTTTACAGGACTACACAAAGACAATCCCTTTATACAATACTTTTAAAATTTAATTTAAGCTCAATATAAAATGGAAACTATCATAGCTTTTCAAATACACTGGTGTCCTTTAATGTCATCTGTTCCTATGGCATACAGTACTTTCTACCTGCCTATGTATTTGTGCCAGAATTTCTATAGGTCAAACAGAAACAGAAGTGAGAAACCAACTACCTGAGCTAGCATGAACAAAGCATAAATTTTATAACAGATGTGCTAGAGCAAATTGAAAAGTTTCCCCTCAAAATTTTTTTATTTTTTTTTTTCCCCCCAATGGAAAAGAGAACTTTACATGATGTAACTGTCTGTCATTTCTAAAAGGGAAGAAAAGTTACTAAAGACAAAAATCCAGTTAGGAAGGTCAAACTACAGAAAGGAGTATAAGTAGTCTGCATTGCAGATCTTTTGAGGTACCAGCACGTATTTCTGAATTAAAATACTTGATCCTTGGCTAGAAACCATTTGGTTTGGAATTTTTGCCAAAAAAAAATCCAATTACATTTCTTATTCCAAACACCACTTTTCACATGACTCTCAGGTATAATCTGAACTGAGTGTAACCCTTGAGTGACTTTCATTATTTACCACTTTTTTCCTGCTTAAAAGGAACGGATATATAGGAGAAAAATGAAAATGGGATCAACAAACTTTGCATGCCTTCAAAACTAAAGTCTTATATTAGAGGTTTTACAGCAGGTTTACAGCAAGTGATACTGAGCAGCATCGTACATGAAAAATTCTGCTGCAGTCCTACTCTCTGCTACCCTCTCACCATGCTTGTTTCAAGCCCAAGACGACAGCAGTAGAATAGTCCATTTTGGCAACCTTAAAAATGACAATGAAGGATGATTTGCATGAAACGGGATATCAAATAGAAAGTCAAATGAGTAGGTACTCCAGCTAAATTTGATATAATGAGATACATGCAATAAACTCCACAGGCGTAAAATTAGATTGCATTTACTGTGTATCACCTCACCTGTCCTTGGTCCACAAATTCTATTCCACTGGGACCACTTGGAGGGTGTTCCAAATCTCTGAGCACTTGTCAAACACCAGGTTTTTTTTTTTGTTTGTTTGTTTTGGGTTTTTTTTGTGTTCTTTTGTTTTTTTTGTTTGGTTGTTTGGTTGGTTTTTTTGTTGTTCATTTTTGTTTTGTCTTAAAGGAAAGCCAACAAGATTATTCTGCAACACTTGCAGGTAGAAGTTGGCTTTGGAAAGACTTGCACGTGGAATTAAACACATTTTTTGAACTAGGCGAACACTACTTACGATGTGTAAAACAAAATTTAGCATATGTTCAAATCCTTGATAATTATCTACGATGTTAAGGAATGTATAAGTTAATGTACTCTAGTCTAAAGGACTACTTCCTTTAAGGTCTTCTGAATCTATGGTGTTAGTTTTCCAAATCTAACAGACTTTTTTATGTTTTAAGAGGGCATCTTTCTACAGCCATGGAAACATTTTTTGATTACCATGCAAATTCTGGTGAGTACACATGTAGAAAAAAAAATAATTTTTTTTGCAAATTCCCCCAAAGACAACAGCCTTTATCATGTGCTGTAGGCATCCTGCCTATTGCCTCTCCTCAAAATGATTAGATGGTTTACAAAGCTGGCTCATTCTGTAGGATATGATGGACAAAAGAAAGGGGATAGTATGACCTTGAGAGGTATTATTGCTTGAAGTACCACAGTCATTTAACAAAGTTGATAAAAAAAATACCTTTGAGTACACATGTAGTTAATGAAAATCAATTTCTACAAAAGATAAAGCATCTGAAGGAAAAAAAAACCCTCTAATAATTTCAATACACTTTTTGCATAATTATCATTACTATTATAGCACCTACTGTGGTTTGTTATTGTTTATGGGGATTAGGAAGATCATAATTTACAAGAAGTAATTATTCCTGATAGAGACATAGTTTAATATCAGTTAATTCGTTAGAAAGACTGTCCACATCTTTCTGCCAATGACAACAACTTAGCTTTCTCATCAGATACTTCATTCTATCCCAAAGCAATTCCAAACACTTCCCCCCACCCACCCCCCTTTAATTATTTCCTTTGGAGGAATGCATGCAAAAGAAATCTTCTTCCTTTGCTACACTGTGCAGCCCATTGCCAATTTTGAAGTCCTCAGTGATCCAAAATTGGCTTTGTCAAGGGAATCGGATATATCAGCGGTAAACTTAATTCTGAGAGAATCCTGGCTAAAATTGTAGGGACAGTTAGCACAAGAAAGTAAATGGACAATGCCCAGACTGCACACTAGCAATCCTTTTACAAAACTGTAATCTGAAACAATTTATAGCAGCAGAGAATTTGGTTCACTGATTCAATCCAGGAGAAAAAAACCACAACATATCTCTGCAGAAATGCTTCTCCTTGGTTTAGCTCATTAGGCACATTGTTTTATCCACTGCTGTAAACAAAGAAAAACTGCCTGTGCTCTATGTACAATCCTGAAACTCCATTTGATTTCAGCAATTTCATGGTTCATGTACTGGCTGAAAGAAAATTTCTCCCATGAAGACTACGTGCATGAAGCACTGCCAATCTCAAACATTTAAAATCCTGAGTCCAGGATCAAAATCCATGCTAGCTTAGGAAAAAAAATAATAAAAAAAATCATTGGTTAGATATGCTTTTCTTTCAGATCTTAAGATAACTTAATTTCCAGACTTCTTCCTCAAATCACAAGAACTAGGCTGGTGGGTTTTTTTTGAATATAATATTATCTGTTTATTCATATTCCATCAGAGTACATAATTCTGTAATTTTAAGAAAAAAATGCTTCGAATTGTATGAATATGTAACCCTAGAGAACCAGCACTGCTCTTCTCCTATAGAAAATGCCCAGAAATAACGTGTTTGCAGGAAAATTTTCATCGTACTAAAGATACAAGAAAATACAAATCTCTGAACAATTCTACTGATTTACCCACTATGGGCTGAATTTATAGACTAACTTTTCTTCTCAGAGTATGTCCACAGAACAAAACAATCAGAAATGTTGCAGAATGACAATGAAGGTGGCTTGTCTTTCCTTCACACAATGCTACGGAAATTTAAATTCTCTTGCCCATACTATTGCTGATTTATGCCTTCCATGCTATTGGATATTATTGTTTTGCATTACAATCATTTACCATTCTCATTTGCTGGGCCTCCTACTACTATTAAGAAAATAGAGCAGAATTTTTATTAAATGGTTTTCCCATGTAATTATCCAAGCCTTTTTATTTTTTTTTTTATTTTTTTATTTTTTTTTTAAATTTTTTTTTATTTGGCTGCTATATGATGTGTAAGTGTTGTGCATTTCCAAGAGCAGAATAACACCTCAGTTGAGCTTGGGGATGTGCAGGTTCTTTAAATTGTACCTATTGTACTACCATATGGTCGGAAATTAAAAAAAAAAAAGATTAACTGCTCTTCATTGTTTATAAAAAGAAAATAAAGAAACACTTATGTATACTTTTGCCAAGTACGATTTAAACTGTAATGAAGTAAGACTAGGATGAACTTAGCTATTCTTGTAGGAAGCTAACATTCACATTTGTGTACCTATAGCGAATTCATGAGCTTTCCTAGAAATGAAATATTAATAACTTGAATATATGATTGTAGGGTCAGATCCAGAAACAGAGGGCAAGTACGTTATCATTTTAATATTTCCCTATTTAATACTTCTCTAGTACAACACACTTGGCAATATTTTGCTGTTGCTGTTGGGTTGGTTTTTTTTTATCAGATAAACCTTATTAACAAAACTAAAATGCCTGCATGAGTTTAATAAATGTCATAGCAAAAGAACGAAAGGTGGTGTTGCACAGAAATTCACCAGGTTTGTATCTACTGAAAAATTGTTAATCAGCAATACATTTGGTGCTATCATAATTAAAAGTCTAATTAAACCAAAAATTAAATTTTATGTATACATCATAATTAAATTGCTTGCGTAAGTTGTAGGTTTAATTTGAACATTAAGAAATGGTAATGTAAGATGTCAATTTTAAATACCTCTTCAGAATTTCAAGTTGGAGGAAATACTAAAGAAGGAGTTTCAAGGAACTGTGATCTGAAGAATTATTTTCTACTTTATTGGTAAAAACGAGGAGATAAATAAATCCAATATGTCGTCTACTACATATGTATATCAATGACAACAATAAAATCACTGCACTGAAAAGATACCGTTAGACCCTGTGCTTTTTTTCTGTAGGAGCAGTGAATAAAGAGATGATTGAAAAAGCTTTAAGTATTAGAATGAAAACTGAGTATAAAACTTGACTCACAGTTCAGAACACTTTATTAGTAAACTGAATTACCATAGTAAAACTAGAATCACAGTGGAATCAAATCTCTCAGGAGAAGAGAGCTAAGACAATAGTGAAGGTAATAACATCAAATGCTTTAATATGTATGTGTATTGTAAAAAGCACATTATGTATGAAGTGCTACTCATAGACAAGAAATCAAGCATAGAATCCATGGGCTGATGATCTCTTCTGGCAGGAGCACAGCATCCTAACAACCTTTCAGTGGGTATTCTTGCACTTTAATAAGGAATGGTTGCGAAAGTTAAAAGTTCATTTAAAGAGATAAATCTCTCTAATCCATCCAATAAAGTAAGTCCCTTTCTGAGAAAGCCATAAAATCACAGGACTTTAAGAAACTTCCAGAGGTCTTCCAGTCTACTCTTTTCTGCAGGTAGAATCAGTTGTATTTTTGGCTTTCCTGACAGATGTCTGTCTCATCTGTTTTTATAGCCTGCCAATGACGGAGACTTTGCAATCTACTCAAAGAAATTCTTTCAGCATGTTTCCCTATCTGTACTGCTGGAAGATTTTTCCTCAATTTTATTATCCTCAAATATTATTTAATATAAATCTTCCTTGCTGTGTAATTGCTTTGTCTTTTCACTGTCTACATGGAGAACAGACTTTGTAGCAGTTTGTTACATATTTTAAAATGCTCATACCCCACTGTTATCTTACCTTCATGACAAGTCTAATTTCTACAATTTTTACAAGTAGATCACCACTTTGAAATCTCTTCTTGATCTCTTCTGTACTCTTTCCAAATGATCCATATCCTTCAAGTTAGGATTCTGCCCAGAATGAACTGAAAGAGCTTATTTCTTTCCATGGACTATTAAGGGAGCCTAGGGTTATTAGCCTCCCAAGGATAAAGTTAATCTTTGTGAAGCACTGAAGTAAATAAATTGTATTTTGTAGTTCCTTGCTAGATGTCTGCAATGTAAGGACCATTGCTCCTAAAATAGCTTCCTGACTGTTAGTGTATGGTAAATGATGTGAGTGACTTGTTGCTCTATTCACAATACAGATGGTCTCAAAATCCACAGCGATATGGCTTTATTATGTGACTAGGTTCCGAAGTGTGCTACTCAGCTATTTTATTAAATTTACCATGCGGAATACTTCAATTCAACAGATGGGAATCTCCAAGTCATGTTATGAATCAGAAGGCACTCACTGGGTACAAACTATTTGAAGAAAATCTTCACTGAGGAATAATCAGGCCCTGTATCTCAGAACGTCTACCCATCTCATGCTGTTCTTTTGTTCATCATTATTTCATTGAGAATGCTTTTTTTTTATGTTGTTGGGTTTTTTTGTTTGTTGGTTGGTTGCTTTTTTTTGTGTGTGTGTGCAACTCCATCATATGATATAAGCTGAGGTTGACTTTGGCTGTATAGAATACTACTTTTATAATACCATGATGCAAATTCTAAAGCTCCCCCACCTTTGGCTCTTAGGCAACGTGTTGCCTCATAGGATTTCTAATGTTGTTTATTGCTTCTGAAAAAATAAAAAGAAAATTGAAATCCTAGTGCAGAAGAAAGTATGCTGCTGCTCACAGCTTGTTATTTCCTTAATGTTGCTGCCTGTAAATCAGCTCGTTTTGGAGGACCATGGACCTATTATATCTACTCTGAAGATTTCAGGAATAACAACTAAAAAACACTGTATACATAGAATGCATATCACCCCTTCTCCAGGAGAGTTTGAAAGGCACTACTACAATAAATAAAAATGCTTGAGCAATCTGTAAAAATGTATGACAGTTACAGTTTTTCCACTTGTATAGCAAAGTCATCATTCATAATAGTGAAAATACACAGTACGTCCCCCCAAAAAAATAAGAAAACGGTCATGTCCTCAGGAGTCTTTTTTGAACAACAATAAAAACATTGCAGTCCATAAAACTGGTGAGCAAATTCTGTTCTCTCAGTACCGGACTGAAGAAGATGAATTGCATTCAAAAGGAAACATCCAGAAGACCCAGCATGGAAGCATACGAACTCAGGAACCCAGCACGTACAATAATATGAAGTTACTAGTATGCTACCTTTTTTGCCAGCTGTCTATTGCAATAGGATACCTGTGGTGTCTATGTACCTCATGTTGGATAAAGGTTAATAAAGGTTAGGCACTCAATTCATTCAGTATGAATCCTTCAGCCAACATCAACAGATATTGAATTTGGCCTAAGAACAAAAAGGATTGTATGAGGGCATCTTGCAGAGAGTTTTTCTTTTATTCTCTTAAAAGAAACAGCATTGAGAACAACAGAGGTAAAGATGTGCTTTTGTGTATCTCCTGGATGAATAAAGCTGTAAAATAATATTGATAAAGTAAGAAAGCAGAAAACAGTGAGGCACGTTGTTTCCTTGTAGTTGGTATTAATGGCAAGTTATAAATTCAGTAACATGCACTCCTGTTTCAGTGCTTCAACCAAGGTCATCCTATGCAAAATCGAACTCGCACTCCAGATGCTGAAAGTAGGAGAGTGTTTATTAATCTCAAGATGTGGTGTTTATAAGGGGTTATCGCCTTGATGACTGCCATACACTACCTCTCACAGATCTCTTTATGTTGAGCAAATGTTGATCACAAAAACAAGCGCATCGTCACTGTATTTGACAGTGTGCTTTTGATATTATTTTTTAAATAATCGAACATAAAGAACTCACAAATGTGTACCACAAAGAATTGAGGACAAACCCAATATTTCATAAGTTTAAAATATATATTTCAAAGTAGCAGTCTTGGATGATTTGGAAATATACTGAAAACCTGCTTAAATCACGTACTTGAATAGTACTTGAATTTATATAGGAAGAATCCAAGGTAAAAGTGATTAATATGAATTGTAGAACCTGTTATCATCCTCTCTAATTACTACCATACAACCAGATATGTTTCATTGGCATTGCAAGGCAGCTTGATTCTGACACCTCAAACAATTATCCTAGTTCTATCAAAGCTGTGGGTTTTGTTTTTTTATCTTGCAACTTAAAAATCTTTACTGCTAATGCACCCAAAAAGTAAGACAATCCTTTGCTACAATCTCTTATCAGAAAGAGTCCTTGAAAGCAAGCTGAAGACAATTCATTGAAATGAGGTAACACTCTGCTTTCTCAAACACTCAAGATTTTCTGTATTCTTATATTGGCTAACTGATGAGACAATCCACATTATAACATGCCCCACTGTGTGTTTCTGCCGAGTCAATATAACTTTCAATCTACACAAAAGCACCACCAGCATGCATTAAGCAGACAGGACCTGAACTCTCACAATGAGTTTCTCAACTGATGTGAAGAGTTGTGTGCTGATCTCATAATTTCACTCCTAGAGTCTTCTATTTGCTGCAAGTATTGCATCTTAAGAGCAAAAGTGTATCATTCAAACCAGTCTTTCTTCTACATAAATTGAAATATACCACAAGGGATACAATGGTTTGACTTTAGTAGATGAATGAGAATTGTGCAGATGATTTTTCCATAATAGAACATACAATTTTCATTTTAGTTATTAAAACTATCACTTCATAAATGCAGATTTGAGACGAAATCCACCTAGAACTTGAAAACAGTACCTATACACACTTTGAGGCTGTTACAAAACGTACTTCAGTGCTCAGATTGGATTCAAAACATCGTAATTGACAATTGTAATTCTTCTTCCTCTCCCAGAAAAGTTACAGTTCTTCAATAAAGTTGTGAATTTGGAGTAGATGTTTTAATGCTTTTAAAGCTGAATTTTCACTGAACTAAACCGTAACTTTCAATCCTTTCATAGCTAGGCTTGTTTTGTCATAATGAATGGAGTATCTCTTTTTCAACTTCCAGAGTCCGGTCTGTTGCCACTGGCTACGCCCACAATAGCAAGCAGTTTGGAGCAGCAGAAATGGTTTAGTAAATCACATCAGTTAGTATTAAGGCCCTTCCAAAAGTTTTGGGTGGGGGAGGACTGTTGTTTTGAATTACATCTCATCTGGCCCCCTGGACTGAACATCCCTATCACATGTGCTTGAAGCCCCTCAAAGGTCTGGTCTTTGGTTCACACCCCTTTTCCCATTACGAATAAGAAAGCATTTGATGCGTACCTGCCAGAGTTTCGCTATCTCTGAAAGAAGTCTACCTTAAAATAGAATTGGTGCACCAAAACTGCTCTGCAGATCAAAACAATGCAGAAAAAAAACAACAGGGAAAACCAGAGAATTTGCTTTAAAGCAATGCAACTGATCCAAACCAAAATACTAATGCAGACATATCCACCGAAGAATCACTGTTATTTTATTTCCTTCATCCATGCAGAAAACAAAATAAATTCTTAATGACCTTGACAGAGCAGCAACCGTAAGGCACTTCTAAGCTGAAGGTCCTTTGTGGTAGCATTAAAAATTTCATACTACATCTGAGCAACTATTCAGTTTGACATGATTAATCAGGACATCTTATCAAGAGAAATAATAAAATTCTATGTATTTGAAGGAAGAGTAATATGCCGTATTTCTATTTTTATTTTTTTTTTTCCCTAATACTGTCAATATGACACATTGCTTAAAAATATAGAGTTCTGTCAGTTATTGATACTGTTGTCAGGAAAGTACACAACTATCTGAAGAAGACTTTAGAAACAATGCTTATTTTGAAGTGAGCAAGTAGTGGAAAACACAAATTAATACATAGCTCTGCAAGACTAAATTGTACACACAAAATATACTTTGGGTAGGTGATTCTCATTCCTCTTTTGCTCAAGGCATTTAAAGTTATTCAAATGTAGTAATGCAGTGCTAGATTTTGTTGAGAGACATAAGACATTACTACAGGCTTAATCATAGAATGGTAGAACGGTTTTTGTTGGAAGGGACCTTAAAGATCCAACCCCCCTGCCACAGCAGGGACATCTACCAGTAGACCAGGTTGTTCAGTGCCCCATCCAACCTGGATTTGAACACATCCAGTGATGGAACATCCACAACTAGGCAACCTGTTCCAGTGTCTCACCACTCTCAGAGTGAAGAATTTCCTTCTTATTTCCAACCTAAATCTACCTTTTTCCAGTTTCAAACCATTACCCCCCATCCTATCACTACAGGTCTTTATTAGAAGTCCCTCCCTAGCTTTCCTGCAGGCCCCCTTCAGATACTGGAAGGCTGCAATAAGGTCTTCTCTTCCTCTGGCTGAACAAGCCCAACTCTCTCAGCCTGTCCTCACAGGAGAAGTGCTCCAGCACATTGATCATCTTTGTAGCCCTCCTCTGGACCCAATCCAACAGATTTATGTCCTTCTTGTGTTGGGAACTCCAGAGCTGGACACAGTACTTAAGAGCAGGCCTTTGTCCCATAATCTTACACTTTACATACAGTGGACCAAAATCTCCTCTTCTGCCCCAAATACGTGATGTGCACATACCCTCTACATACCCTCATAAAAGCACTGCAAGTCATGTGAGAAGGGAGTCCTCTCTTCTAAGACCATCGCAAGCAGAATACCGACACTGTTCTTGAACTACTGAAAATTACTCTTCTCTTATCTTTTTTTTAAATCACTCCACTAAGATAAAAACACTTTTGCTAATGAATATCAATGTTGTTTCTAAAAAAAAACATGTTCATGTGGTTAGTTTCTGAACTTTCTGAATTCTGCCTCAGGTAAGTTTTGATCTCCTGATCTCCATGGGGCTAGATGGGGGAGGGAGTATTTTTGCTTTTCTGGGGTTTTTTGATTGTTTACCTTCTTAAATCAAGTAAGTACAACTATAGCATCATATGAGATTGTAAGGAAATCTTAAAGTCATAAAAAATTAGTATGGTTTAGGCAGTGTGCAATCAAACTTTATTAGTGTCTGTAAATATCTAAGGGTTGGGTGTCAAGTGGCCAATCTCTTTCCTGTGGTGTCTGGTAATAGGACAAGAAATAACAGATACAAGCTACAATACAGGAGGTTCCACCTCAACATCAGGAAACACTTCTCTGTTGTGAGGGTGATAGAGCCTGGAATAGGCTGTGGAGTCTCCTTCCCAGGATACTTTCAAAATCTGCCTGGATGTGTTCCTGTGTGGCCTGCCCTAGGTGATCCTGCTCTGGCAGGGTTGTTGGACTAGATGATCTTTAGAGTTCCCTTCCAACCCCTAATATTCTATGTTTCTATGAAAAAAAACAATAGTTAACATGACAAACTAAATTTGCAAATTTTTCAGTTCCATTCTGAAAGAAAAAAGTACATCATTCAGAAATTGTAAATACCCTTGATACTATTTGCATATTTTAAACTTCCAACATTATAACCCCTGTCAGCTTTAAGATAGACAGCAGAGCAGATGCATTACTAAACTTTGCCATTCTAAATAGATTCCCTCCTGTAAAAAAGCAGAATTCATGAGGGAAAAAGATAATTAATTGTAGAAAAAAAAAAAATTTCTTCCCATTGTTATAAATTGCTAACGATTTTTATTTCAGTTGTATTTTATTTCACTGCAAGTTCTGGAGAAACTATTGTCATAAACCTAACCTAGTAAATGATCTTCATCACAGCCAAGTAATCAGATAAGTTTTCTTGCAGCAAAGCTAAAATATTAGTTGATACGAAAATCAGCTGGGATCTTAGCATCTCCCTCCTTGTAAGAATGTTAACACAGATGGTAAAGGGAATATGTTGAAGGCTTTTATGGAAGTAATGATGAGCTCAGTCATACAACAGACTGAAATAGGATCTTATCTGCAGCAGAATTATCTTTTTTTCCCCTAATGTTCATAACTGAAAGAATATATTTGGGCTATATGGAAGAATAATTAAGAACAGCTACTTTCTGCCCAGTGCATTAAATTGCTAAATTTTTTGACAGCTGGAGCTGAATTACTAGTGTATACTGAGACGTGAGCCGTATGGGAAGGAAAGCACAACTGCCAAATAAAGGATTAAAATGAAAGGGGGGAAAAAAAAAAAAATCTCTGTCAGGGAATAAAATTTGCATGAAGGAAGACCAAATGGCAATATGTTGTTATAGCCTTTGAACGTGCAATTTGCAGATTGATTTCCCTGCTCTCTTTGCATAGTAGATGTAAAGATTATGCTGAAATCTAGGAAAATTTGATTGTACATGTGCCAAAGTGAATTGAGAACTTGAGTCAAACGCCTGCCCCTGTTCTTACAAATTCATAATGAGAAAATAGCTCTGCAAGGCATTTCTTTGTAAACACATCCAACTAATTTTGCAGCTATGCATTTTAGAGTGTAGGCATGCAGGATAAGTCTCCCTCACTAATTCAGTTTGTTCTTGTAACATGACCGAATTTGTGGAGCTTTAGCCTTCTGTGATAAGCAGGAATGTCTTTTATCTCCTTATATTTCTCTCATCTCTGTGCTAATATAATAAAATGCTGTTTGTTTGTTTTTGTTTTTTTTTTCAAATACTCACTGTCCCTGTTTCTGGCTCATGCTTGGCAAGCCTGTGGTCATTTCCACAGCAGAAAGCAGAATTACTGAAAACTCTTCCTGCCCCTATCCCTCAACAAGAAACATTTCTCAAATGCCACCTATAGTCTGCTTGATTGATAGACAGACCACCTCTGGAGCAAAATTTACCAATCCTATTCCTCAGTTGTCTCTGTTTATTTGGAGCAGTTGGCTTTCTCCCTTCAGATACTTGTCAGCATTTCCGGAAGATGTTTTAACTAGCACCCTGTCAGCTGACATCTCGAAAGCAGGAAGGCTGACTAGCTGTGAAAGATGTGACTCCCAACCCCAGAAAGACTCAAAGCACTGGAAACTGAAACAAATCCCTTAAGAGCATATGTTACCCTACTTACAATGAAGTTTTTGTGACATCCTTTTAATTGCAACCATATGACACTTGCTTGTAAGCCAGAGGCATTGGATATGAGTGAAAAGTCTCATGTGAAGTACTAAGCTTCGAGTTTTCCAAGGTACTTTCTAAACAGACGAGTAGCTTCACCTACAGCACAAAAAAAAAGAGAAAACTACAAAAGCTTTTTCCAACGTGATTTTTACTATTCAGCTCTATAGAGTGGGCATATATACAAGGCATTCCTGGCAGAAACATACAAAATACTATCCAGCAATCTGATTTTAAGGACGGTAACATTAGCAGAGTGCCTGTTCCGTGAATTACTTGGATTGGTGGGAGCAGTATACTGTGTTCTGAGAGAGAAAGAAGGCAAGGTGATGAATTACTTTTAATAAGTGTAGCACACATGGCATTCTAAAATGCTTTGATTCTAATGCTAGTCTTAGCTGTGCACATGTTGAAGTAGTATTCCCCAAGATACCAGTGAAGTTAGTCCATGTGTCATCTAGAATGAGAATTTATTCACATCTAGACTCTTAAATCTTCTTTCCTGTTTTCCTTTACTTTAAAATATCCAACACAAGTTTCAACTAAAGGCTACTACCAAAGAATACTTTTATTCACCATCTCCATTCCTCTCTCCAACTACTTTTATATCCAAAGATACTTAAATGGATGTAGATAACAGTTACCTGATTTATTTTGTAATAAGGTATGAAACTTTGGAGTGGCTTCCATTAGTACATTTTTGCCTACGCTGCGTGGGGTAGGAATGAAAGACAGCTTTACACGACAGTGTTATGAGAAATCAGAGAGTAAGATGACATGCTGAGATATGTAATTGCAGCAAAGTGTGATAATTTAAAAAAAAAAAAAAGATTGCAAACTTCTACAGTCTTAATTTTAAAAGAGCATAAATAGTATCAAAGTAGCACATGGGGAACACTAGAGGAAACAGTGGCTAAAATATAAAGAACAAATTAAAAACTATGTATGCTATATTAATCTCACTAGAGCTACCTGAGTTTAGCTCTGGATATAACTTGGTCTCTGAGTCAGGAAAGCACTTAAATCTAATGCATTTAAATCTTTCTCTATTAAGAGAAGCACTTTAGTACATGCTCACCTTCAAGCATGTGCTTTAAGAACCATTGAATTGTGTGAAACTTAAACACAAGCTTAAAAACGTAATCCTGTAATTAAAGCTCTGTATGAAATAGAAGTGCTTCCCTGAAAGGGGGCCTTTGCCATGTACCTCAGAGTGGTTCAATTGAGAAAATTCTAGAAATGAGAGAGCAGCATTGAAATGGTATTGGTAGCTAGATGTTGAAAAAGCAGAACAGAAAAAATCAGTTGCTTAGGCAGACTTTATGCTATATTCAGGTGTAAAAATTTTGCCTTATATAACCATATTCATCAAATAGTCATGGTTAGGAAGAGGCTTATGTGTAAGCACATACTCCTGTTTTGTCATTTCTAAATTCCTGTGTGATTTTGTTAATCAGTTAGTATAAGCAGGAATAAAATGATTCTTCCACTTCCGCTGCTCTGTTGAAACTCAGGTTTCCTAATGGCTCTCAGGAAAAAATAAACTTGGCAAAACTATTGTCTATCTCCTTGAAAAACACTGCAGCCTCTCATCTCCAAGAGAGATGAAACAACACAAAGGTACTGAAGATTATGAAAAGAATGTCCAGTGGCTTTGGGAACAACCAGGGTAGTAAAGAAACTTTAGCAAGACATGAGTAGTCAGTTGTGACCTGTACTTACTTGGGGGGGGGAGCTGATACTGAGAACAGCAGAAGACCCCGAACCTATCCCTGGCTCATACTATAGCCGTGTATGAGATCTGCGGAAGGTTAATGGATTTATCCTCTGCACAGTAGAAGGAAATGAACTGCCAAGACACAAATGATTTGCCCAAAGTGGGACTGGAAATCTATGTGGAGAAGGAAATTGAATATATCCCGTCAGAAACCCGGGTTAGCTGCAAAGACTGAACCATGTCTTTTTTTTTTTTTTTTTTTTTGAGGAAGGGGAAGATTTGGAAAAATAAAACAAAGATTAAAAACAAAATTTATAGCAAAAACAGTCATGAAAGTTTTTATTAAATGATTAAAATTAATTAAATTGATGTCTATATACATATGCAGATATTGGAAACTAAAGGCAAAGAGGAAGAAAATACTTAATAAAAACACACAAAAACCAGAGACATTATTTGTAATGGTAAAAGTAAAAACTGAAATAAGAATAAACTTGGTTAAAAATTAGACTTTTACACAGCAATGGCTTTGTTGAGTGAATTGAACAATTCCAAAGACAAACTGTGTGCAAATTTTCTATAACATACTTTTGAAAAATATGGAAAAGATGATCAGGTCGAATGATAGAAAGCCTATTTACAACCTCAAATTAAAAATAAAAATAAAAGCAGAAAACTCATGTTTGGAAAGAACATTGTATGCAGCAGTCAACTGCGTGAACATTCTGGTCACAAGTTGATCTGTGTGGATTAATACAAGTGGAAATGATTGACAGCAGAAGAGTACATTGAAAGAGAATTTTAGATATCAATTAGATTCATCTCACCTTATGTGTGTAACAGTGACATCAGGTAGTGGATAGTCACTATTACCTTCAAATGGCAGTTCCTTCCTTTCCAAAATGATTTTTCAAAGATAAGCAGCATCAATTTCCCCTGAAGATGCCTATTTCTTTCTTTTGATGACAGAAGGATTCCAACTAGGTTAAACTTAGGTGACAAACGTATACATGGTCGGAGTTAAATGAGATTAACCTCACAGTGTTATAGGTCAAACACCTTAGAAAATCTGTTTTGGAAATCTTCCATTGTAGACATTGAGTTGATTAATTTGGGCCAGATCATAGCTAAGTTAGAAGTAGGGCTCAACAAGGAACATGGCATATTTTTTTGTAGGAAGATAGATTTAAAATATTTTAGCAAAACCTGGTCTGCCTAGAAATGCTTTTCAGTATCAAAATAGCTTAGAAATCTAATTTACTTGCAGAGATGGACATTATTACTGTAGAAATATATGTTGTTCCCCTGTCCAGAATCTGGTGACTAGACTTATAACACCAGCACTTCAGGCAAGTGACACATATAAGAGCAAATACAGTCAAAGCTGAGCACATCTTTCGGTAGTTTTGCATACCTTAAATCCGAATCACTCTCTGCAAGCACTATCTTCTGTTACAAAAGAGTGAGTTAGCAGTTAATAAACTACCTGACAAGGTATCAAGTAATAGGATGAATCTAAGTCTAATTATATAGACAATCCTATCTGTAGACAACCCCTAATCCACTAAGAAGCTTTGCTGAAAATAGGCTAACCACAAACTTAATTTTCCTTCTCTAAAAATGTTAGTTCTTCAGCACCTCATTTGGTGATTAAATGAGAATGACCTTTCTTGGTATTGTCTTGCAAGAATGACTACTTCAAAACTTAACTTTCTATAAACATTTTTGTAAGGAAGGAGCCATTTTTTTCATTAGAATCTTAAAAATAGCTCATAATGTTCTCAGAAATGGATCGATTTTAAACTCAGATGGTTTTTTTTTAATTTTTTTTTATGTTACCCAGATCTTGTAGTTAAAAATATTTTCCCATCTGAAATAATCTATGGCAAAAATCAGAAACAAAACAATTTTACTGAATTAGGGCAGAACACTGAACTAGATCATCTGGTTTGCACTCAATTGCTATGATTCTGTGGATGAATTATGTGCAAAGGCTTCAGGTTAGACATTTTCCTATTTTAACAGAAGAATTTTGTTAAAGCAGAAACAGGGTAAGAAAACCAGCTAATCCAGAAGAGTTCATCTGGAATATTTAATCGAAAAAGCTCTTCCTAATTTCAAATATAGAAAAATCCTGATTAGGAAACATGTGAGAGATGAACATCAATATTTAAAGAAACACTTGTCGTATTTCCTGTTTGCTCAAAGAGTTCCTCTGGAACTAGTGATATTTATTGTCAGCATTCACAAATCGCCTCCATTGTGTTTTACTACTCTTCACATCATCTTTTTCCTTGTAATGAAAGAATCATCAATACCCATTTGCTGTCTTCTGTAGAAAACAAAATTTTCATAATACAAACCAAGGTTTTACAGGCTTTTTAAAATTCTCCCTACATACAATAGTGAAATGGCCTAAAGCATCACATAGATTAAAGTAGTCTTAATTAGTTTAGTTTTGAATTCAGTTAATTGTTAGCTTTCAGCCTAATAAGCTGTTTAAATAACAAATTCTTAGCTATCAAATGAGGTAAATATCTCTCTGCAATATCATATTAGCAAATATTTGTCGGCAAAAGTCTGAAATATGCTATGTGCTCAGCTTTCTGGTAGAAAGAGAACCTTGACTACTATCCTGACTACTCACAGCCACATGTGTACTCAGACACAAAAGAAAACGAAGTGCACAAATTGACAAGTTTATAGACAAACTGAACTGTAGCTCGGAGAAGCAATCCGTCTTACAATAGTAAGATCTGGTAAGACTAACAGAGAGAGGACTGAAACTTTTTGTCCATCACCAAATGCTTTCACTCCTAAAAATTCCTAGGGAAGCACCAACTATAGTCATGAATTTCACTGCATTCCAAAGTTCTCCTCAAAAAAGTTATCACTGATTTTAATCCATATAAAACACTGTAATGTATTCATCATCATATATACTCCTAACTGTACTGCTTTCTAATCTGCATCTCTTAATTACTTTTACCCTTTTGCTCTCTTTCCCATTTCTTCTCCCAAAATCTCCTCTGGCAATGAATAGTATTTTACATAGAATACTGAAAATAAGTGACCTAATGAAGAAGCTGTCTTCCAGTACTTACTATGCTTTAGTGTTGGAATTTCACATCAAGGTAGAGATCTTATCTGTGATGCTTAACATACAATTTGAAAAGAATGGAAAGGAACCTCCTTTTCCCCCTGCTGGGGAACCTCACTTAAGTGGCACAAAGCATTTACAATTTATCAACATTTAGCTAGGAATAATCCATACATTTGAGTCCAGCAGGCATTTTTTTACAAAATATTGGAAACACTGATTTCCACTGCTTAGGTTTTTGGCTATTTGTAAAATTACTTCTCAATACTTGCTGATTCACAAGAACTTAAAACACTATTAAATGATCACAAAACCTGTCTGAAACCCTTCAGAACTTTTTGCACAACTTTAAAAAGAAAAATGAGGTTAAAAGTTCATAGAATATACCACTGCCTGCAATGATAGATAAATTGTAACATGTATTGTTATATAAGATCAGTGAGAGTATAGCACTGGATTTAGTAGCAGATATTTTGAAGAATTCTCCACGGAATTGTTCTCCTGACATCCTTCTGAATCTGTTATTGTTGCTGCCTATTCCGGATACAGTCTTCTATTTTGGTTTTCACTGGCATATATAAGCACTTCCAGTGAAGTCCTAGTCACTGCATGTAACATCCATCATGTGTTGTTTGCTTTGGCATGATGATCCCTCCTCACTATGCCCTTGTTGTTCATCATTTTCAAACATTTTATCTGGTCTTAGATTAGACAGCAATTTTGGGCAGAAGCCATGTGCGTCTGAACGCTCATTATAACGAGACCTCTGAGCACTTCTATTTCCAGTGATGTCTTTTGAATATTCATGGGAGTGGTTCTTCAAAATATCACAAGTAACCACATGTGTTCTCCACTGCTTAGCATACATTTTTCTACTAAACTGCATTTGAAAAGTCAAATAAAAAAAAATAATAAAAAAAAACCCCAAACCCACAACAGTATGCATATCATATGGAAAGGAAAAAAAAACCACAAAAACCATCTCCAAGATTATATATACATAAGGCTGCGGATGTCTGAAATAAACAGCAACCGTGACTAGGTTTCTGAAGAACGGGATATTAAATGTGTAAATTTATATGAACATCTTCACTTTTTATGCATGTCACTCTCTTCACTCTCATACATGCCAACAGGTACAGTGTAAGGAGTACGCAAATAGTTATCAGAGGCCACCACAGACCATACACTACTTAAGCAGAAGCTAACAAAAACAATCACTTAGTGAAAAATGGTAGACGGCTCAGAGGTCTGAGAAGTACAGGTTACTTTGTACTGGTAAGGTGCAATGCGGTGACAGACAAAACCCAAAATAAATCACATTTCAGAATGAAATTTAGAAATCCGTGTATAAAACCTGTACTTAGTGTTGTCCTAAAGCCAATGCATGGAATTAGAAGATCGTTAGGGATCTATTAATAATGCTTCACAAATAACTGGTTCTCAAAACCTGGGAAAAAATATCTGGAAAATAGTCTGCCTTAATCCAATATAACATTCCTCGAGTCTTACATAGGACTAATTTACGGCAATCTTATAGCAGGAAATAGAGTAATTGCTGGCAACACGACCTCACAGATTTTCAGAGGAGTTAAATCATATGAAACCCTTTCTCCAGACACTGTGTTTCAGAAGTTGTTTCAAAGCAATATTAATAGTTCTATGAGTAATTGCTGCTGCAGGGAGACTGAAAACGGACCTTCCTGGGAACAGAACTGTAAATGATGTTATTCTTTCTCTCTGTATAAGGAGAAGTGGTTAGATATTAAAAATATACTTCCCAGGAAAGCTGAATTGCACAGAAATAGAAATACTCATTCAAAATGTGTTTCTGGGCTACAATTTTAACTCCTCTTTATAGGAATGACTATGGAAATAACTTTCCTGAAAAGCCCCAAGGAGAAAGTAGAGCACAAAACTGTATGTTTAAATGAAAATGGATTTAAACATGAAATATTGGAATTGTTGTCATTCAACACTTTGGCAATATAATAATAATTTATAAAGGTTTTTCAGATCCTCCAGTAAAGGAATAATCCGTCTCTGATTCATATAACAGTTGCTAGCTTATAGAATTCAGATGTAAGTACACTATGTTCCTTTCCTTTTATTTCTGGCACCAAGGAAGACTACAACTATACCCAGCTTTAAGATCTGATCAAGTGGGCAACCTCTGGTTTTCCTTTACATAATAATTTTGTTAGAACTCAAGTATCCATGCTTTGCTGCAATTAATCTAAATATATTCAAATAAATAGAGTCAATGAAATCAGAACTTGCACATTAAGAACAAACCAGTTTCTCTGGCATTTACTCACTCGATAGTGTGGTATTAAAACATAAACTCCTGCTGTGCATGTGCTTTACTGACATAGGTTACTACATGGTTATACAAACAGTATACATCAATATTTCACTCCCGTGCCACTTTCCTACTACTCAATTAAGGATGTAAATTTACATAGTGATGACTGATTCAAATCATTTTCATACGAAACACCTAGACAGTAATTTTCCTAGAACAAAATGGCCCACAAAGCTCAAGATGGAACAAACAATGATGAGGGAAAGTTGAACAGTTTGTATTTAGAAAAGACTTGATCCAGAAGAGATTGAGGAAAAGTAGAAAACCAGTATATGTCATGCAAAATACCCAGTTTTGACAAAGAACTTCCTCCAGAATACTTTGTCAATAATGTATCAATAGATCCACCTACTCAACTCTGCTAGGTCCAAGTAGCTCAAAAGGGAGATAATAAATGGTAAAAGCCCCAAACCCCTTCAAAATAACGAGCAAATTGTATTACAAACAAACAAAAATAAAGGAATAAAAGATCTTCACTAGGATATTTTTGATACAGAAAAGACAGCAGAAAAAGCCTCTAAGGCTATGACTTAAATATTCTGGGTCTGTTCTCTGGCATTGAGATCACCAGTATGGAAAAGCTTGTGCTGCTGCTATTCTTTTTCTCTCCAAAACAATCAGGTCAGGACAGGGCACATCTGAACAGCCTACTGGGGATGGTCTCTGGTCTGCTCTGACTGCAGAACAGTGCCCAGAAGCTGCTTGGAAGAGTCTTATTTGGCCCGGGCCAAAACCCATGCAAGGGACAAATGTAGTAAATTAACAATGTATACAATTCGGTTCCAGTGGCTGGAAACATTCCTTGAAGCTGTTTTATTCAATATAAATATAGCCCATGTTGTCACTAGAGATTTGCTATTGATAGTCAAGTTACATGGAATGTATTTCAATGACATGTTTATGAATGACAGCATAAAACCTTAATATAAAAGACAGATCTCTTAGGGAAGCATTGAACAGGCTTCACCTCCTATGAAGCAATACCTCTTTACAGAACAGAATCAGGAAAAGGCACTTGAAGTCTCTACTAATATAAAATGCACAAAATAAATATTTCCAGGTTTATTCAATTATACAGTGAAAAAAATACCCTATTTATAACAACATACTAACTACTTTATTATTTATTATATTGATTATATCATTAAAATGACGAACGTTAATTTAGAGATACACATTTAAATCAACAGTTTCCCAGTTTAAGATATCCTGAATTGCATGTTTTCAGAAACAAACAAAAACCCCTCTCTAGCTTCAGAAGCAAGTACTTTAAGGTATAAACCACAAATATACCAATGTGTGTGTGTTTACAGGCTAGTCTATAGGCTTGTCAAATATGTACAAAGTAAAATACAAGTAAAGTAAAGCAAAATAAAGTACAAATTTTATCAAATTATTACAGAAACCTCTTAGACTTCAGAGAATTTATGCACAAAATAAAAAGCATTACTAGAGTCTAATCCAACTCTGAAGACTTTTTTACTTTTAAGGAAACTTCCAAGTTGATGAAAAATTAAGAATAAAAATGTGATAAAAGTAATACACTCAACATTGTAAAATAACATCACGAGGCCCTATATAAATAAGAAAACCACAGAGCTAAAAAAAACAAACAAAACATAACAAAACCACAAAAAAACCACCTCCCGCAACTTGATTACTTGTGGAATGGCATTATAACCAGAAGATTTAATACTAAAAACAAAAATTTCTTTGCTTTCTTAACCCCACACTTCTTTTTCTCTTCTACATTTTCCCCAAAACAAAGCAATAACAAACTCAATGTAAATCCATTTTAATAGCAAAGGGTTATTTAATGCATCTCTTTGAAAAAAATCTTGTTAATTTTACATGAAAAAAATGTTAAAGCTTGCTTTCTTTCTGTCTACAGAAAAAAAGAAAATTAACAAGTCCTTGGCCAAGTTGTTCTCTTGTAGCTGTGGTATAGGACATGTAGAAATTCTATTTTGACCTCTTTTAACTTCCAGAAAATAAATGGGACAGCACATGTTCAATCAAAGTGATTATATTACCTGAGGCTTCGCCCTCAAATCTGCAGCTGCTAGCTAGAAAGCAGTGAAATGAGGTCACAAGGATGAACACAATGACTTCCAGAGCTCCAGAGGCACTCCTGGATGTTCCCCCACTGAACTAGCAAATATCTCCTTTTAATCAGATATTTTAATGCTAGCAGATAAAATTTGTTTTCCCTGTTACAAACCAGACCTACTGTGGACATTTAAATCAGAGTAGAAAGCAGGTCCTGGACACAGCATATCTGCTGCACAAAAGAATCAGGCGGTCAAAGAATTCAAGTTGGGAGGGATCTCAGGAGGTCTCTAGCCCACTCTTGTGCTCAAAGCAGCATCAGCTGTAAGGTTTACAGTGAAGACTGCTCTGGGCTTTACCCAGTCAGGACAACCTCTAGGGATGGACACTGCGGAGATCCCCAGGCAGCCTATTCCTGCGCTTGACTGTCTTCATGGTGAAAAAGTTTCTCCTACCCGTACATGCTCTCCACCAAATATGCAGAGGCAATTCCATACTGTTTGCTTAGGAAACCTAATCTCACTGGTATGCATGCAGATGAACTGTGTGTCATGTGAACTGCATACATGGTGTGACATCACCTGAAGATGGACAGTAGCTGTCCAGGCTCCATGCGCTTACCTCTTGCGATCTTAGGAGTGAAAGAACAATCTTTTCTTGAAAATGAAGAGTATTTGAAAATGCATAAATATACTTCACTCAGTGATCCAATGTACCATCATCTGCAACAGCTAGTGCTGCTGCTTTCAGGAGATATCACTGTGTCTATAAATGACTGGGTCAACTATCAAAATAATAGGGCAAGCATGACTACGTGCAAGTCACCATGCCCTTTTCAGGGTTATGTAATGAAAACAGTAAGCAAATTATTCTCATTTAACAAATCAGCTTAAGAACAAGAGGAGACATTTGTCAGATGAGAATACACAGGGCTGTTGAGGTAGGATCCCAGTCTTCTCTGGAACTTGCATTTAAAATTTCCTAGCTATTAAAAGTTACTCCTGTAAAGAGAAGATGACTGCTCAGCTGTAATTTTTAAGTTTTTTATAGATGACAAAAACACCTTGTCAGCAACTAAATACTACTTTCAAGTATTTTAGCATGTACTAAAACTTTTTATGACACAGCTTCTAAATTAGAGAGATTTGATCGTGTACGTGCTCAGGTTTCTGGCAGCACTGAAAGATTACCTGAGAACAAAGAACCAATGACAATTAATTTGGTTATAAACATAACTTTTATCTAAAAACAGCCTAGGGCAAAAGCAAAGAAAAATGAAAAAGAATTGCAAAGACACAATCATGCTCAATTAACTGACTTCAAGTCTTGCTTTCAGGAAACAAAAGTATTACATCCTGATTCAGTTAAATTTTTCTGAAAAAAAAAAAAATAAGAAGGAAAATGAAACAAAGACACTTTTAAAGATTTGTAGACTCTGCAGGAATGGCAAAGTGCGGCAGAAAAGGAAAATGGTTTAATTGTCTGAGAAATATCATGCAGTTCAAAAAAAGTGGATTGCGTGTTTGCATGCTTCAGAAATCTTGTTAAGAAATAGTAGAAATAGTCCAATGTTTTATCTTAAAATTCTGGCTTTTAAAATGTCTTTAAAACTTATTGAATTTACTTAGTCCATTTCTACATCAAATGGAAAAAAAAAAATTTCTAGTGTAAACAGACCTGGGCAGATCGTAGAAGTCCATTAAATATCATTTCTGCTAAGGCTGAGATTTAAATTAATTTCAATTATATGCATAAAGAGTAATGAACTCAAGTTCAGAAAGCAGAGATGTATTGAAATGCATTAAAACAGATAATATGCACCAGTCAATACTAAGTCAAAGCTAAAAATACTTGAGAGAATTGTGAGAGCTGTGGAAATGTACAGGCAAGAGAAAAAAAATACATTCAGTGTTAAGGGAAATGGTGTTTTTCTTCAGTGTCCCTTAGAATAAAACATTTTTCCATAAGTAATATTGTTCTTGAAAGACGATTATCAAGTACTTCCATACAAAGGGGCCCAAAAGGAAGATTGATTGATAATAATAAAAAATTTTAAAAAGGAAAAAGTAGTATGGTTAGGGACTACTTTAATTTTCATCACAACATTAGGTATCAGGTTATTATTTTCCTGTAGGTATCATTAAAGAATATTTCAAAGGTTCTTTGAGCACTATCACCAGCCAAATATCAAGAGTAGCTCACTGAAAACTAAAAAATACACCTTTTCTGAAGGAGCTGACAACTTTATTAAACTATGCAATACCCTAACTAGTAATATTATGTGTCATCACTATGCAATGCAGGGCAGAGGCATCAACAAGAGACTGAAGAAGGGTAAGGAAAATTTTGTTCCTCATTTACACCCCTCTCCCCAGCTACAGAGGTAGCATATGTTCATGGTACAAAACCCTCTTTCTTCTGAAGTTCTGACATTGGCCCTTCCACACTGCTGAGGAAAACCACGAAATGTGCTTTCCTGTCCTTCAGATCTGCACTAGGCTCACCACTGATCTGAGGTGAAGCATGAAAAGAGGTCCATATTCCCCCATTTTACTCTCTTCTAGGCTGAATCTAGCCTTCTAACCCAGAAATAGTGCATCATCTTGTTATATAAAATACACTGAAACAAAATAAACAAAATCTCTGTAATTCACATTATAAAATTTCCTTGATGGTCCTCAGGATCTGATATTACCTACTTTCCACTCTGACATGCCTACACAGAAGCTTTTAGCCTTGACGAAGGCTGGGAAGGCCACTTTTGTGCCAGTCTGCTACCAGGGGAAACTGTAAACAAAATTTCTACCAGTGCCCAAATCACCAGTGCCCTTTACTTAGAGAAACCAACGACCTAACGCAAGGTCAGCTGTAGAAATGTATTTCTTCTACACAGATATGTATTTTTCCAACATAGAAATAAATGACTGATGAGAAAATAATACGAAATATGACAAAATGAAGTACATTTACCATCCAGATCTTACCTAAAGAAGGCATTAGCATATGCCCACTCAAAATCAGCTCTTCATGTCCAAGCCACAGAGATTAGATTTTTCTCCGCGCCCCCCCCGCTGAATATTTTAGAGCTGGAAATTAGCTGTTTACAGTGACCATGTTCCTAAAATTGCTTAAGGATGTGAATATTCACTGATTTCAAATGGAGAAACACATACCCAATAGCAGTCTGGAAAACTTACTCTACATTAAGGTACACATAAATTGTGTTACGTATGTTGCCCTAGTTTGGGTACATAAAGGAGAATAGAGAACTTGTAATGCATTCAAGGTACTGAACAAGTCAAAATCCCTGGAGATATCTGACTGCTCAGCAGGATCTCCTTACGCAAAGAAAAACAACGACTATGGTGACAACAACAACAAAAAAGTAACAATAACCACTCCAAAATAATCCAACGCAGACAGATAATTGGCACAAGCCAACGGTGTTACCATGAGTTTGCCATGTTTTCAGTAGTATGATAGATTATGTGTGTTTTAGAGCCCAGAATTACAGGCACTAAAGTAATAAGATTCAATTAGATACTGTCAAGTATAAAAAATAAATCTATCAAAACCCTCATAGACGTATATTTTAAATAGAAGCAAATGCTTTATGGTTTGTAAGACAACTGGAATGGAATTCATTATAACAAAACTAAATATCCATATCTGAGCTAATCATCCTAGGCACCTTCTATAATGAATAAAAATTAGGTTTATCTAGCATATGATTCATTACTACCTAAAGAAGCCACCTAGAAGAGGTCAAATGAATTATGCTCTAAAAGGGACATCTTTCTCTTAAATACAAAGGTTAACCATCAAGTATCTCTGATGTAGATGTGTTTGCTGTAGATGTCTAAAGCTAGGCAAGATGAATTCCAGTCAAAATGAATAGTTAAGACACCAGTAGACCAGTTCTAAAAATTCAGAATATTGAAAAGATTTGGTCAGATTACACCTCGGTATACCCACCTGCGCTTTTCACAAATCGATAAATAAATAAATAAATAAATATATAGGTCTGAGAGTCCTCACTCCTCTCTTTTCTCCTTGAGAATGAATTTGTGCTATGCAAACCTTTGACTAAGTGTCTTACATGTCAGTGTTTTAAAACTGCTGAAGTTCCAAACTCCCATCTAGCTTCCACTTTAAAATTGCAGTAAATTAAACAACAGTTCTTAAGCTGTCTCTAAGTGGCTATAATTAAATCTTCACTCCTAATGATGCCGTCCATTCCAAGGACAAATTCAGCATGGTAAGAAGTGTAGGAAAGGAGAATTATAACAAAATCCTATGGCTTGGCATACAGCCAGGTGTAAAAGGCATACATTGGCACTTCAACAGTTTCTGCAGGAGTTGCTGGAAGGCAATCAGTCTGGAGAGGATACAGATAAGATATAATAAAATATACAACCATGTTTTCTTTTTCTGGCCGTCCATACCCCTTCAACCATTTTTTATCTTGGAAATAAAACCTTGCTTTTTCAGAGAAAGTTTAACAAAATTCTACTTTATAGATTTCATTCTCAAACAAGGTATAGCCATGCTAACAGACCAAATGTAATCCATACTAGTGTATGTGTCCAGATCCAGGTATTAACACATTCCCTGACATTCCTCTAGTTTTCTTGGAAGCTGTTATCCTTAACCTTTTTTACATTAGTTGTTGTCAAGGGATCCTCAAAGTCTCCTCTTGTTAACACGCCCAGTTTATCAATGAAGTATAACAATGGATAGGAAAGTGAGTTTCAACAGTGTGTGTGAATGGACTAACCTGTTATGAGATGATGTTACCCCAAACCAGAGGCCTCTAAAGAGGAAATTATCAATGGAAAGCTTTGCATGAAATTACTATCACTCAGACTGAACAATAAGCAGATAATTGCAAAGGGACTTTGGAGAAAAGGAGTCAGTTAGGCCAGAAGAATAAAGCAGCGTGGCATTTTGTTGGGGGGGAGACACCTTGCAACAGAAAAGTGGTAACAAAGCAGCAGTCCAGCTCCAACCTGCCACTTGCCAGAAGTCATTCCATCACCATCCTGACCTTCTTGCGGGACTAATGGGGTCTCCTCTCCATGTGACAGCATAGGCAGCTGCACTCCAGCTAGAGGGATGGCACTGAAAGAGCACCACGTGTTGGAACTCGTATCTCTGAGTACTTGTGTGTGTCCCATTAGCAGTATGTTGTAAGGAGCAGCACGGGTACAGGTCCACATAAAGCCAGCACACTGCAATCCTACCTGTAGTGTGTAGCAAGAGGGAATGAGATGGGGTGTGCACGTAAACATGTGGTAGTGTGTGTGTGGTTAAAGCTTCCTGAGATTACTGGAAGGCCGTTAGAAATGTGTAGGGACACGCTCACATTTTGTCGGTGTCCAGTATTATGCTTTATCCATTCTATTCCTGATATTGATCCCAAATGTATAGTTGTTCAATTGGCCCATTAATTACATATAATTCAAAAATCAATAAACCACTTTGTTCCTGATTTGGTTTAACCCAAATGAGCCGAGTAGTCCTTCCCTGCTATGTTAGCTGCATTTACAATTTAGAATACTTACAGCTTTGACAAAAACCTCTGAATAATTCCCACCTATCACCTATCTAACATTTGCCCAATAAGGCCACATAGATTAAGGATTTGTAAACTAGATTATCTCTTAGATCATCAATATGCAGCTTGCTGAAAATTTTATTTAGCAAATGATTCAAAAGTCTGCCAAGAAACCAAGAGAACTCCTACTGGACAAGTAATAAATCAACTCAGTTTTAACAGTACTGAAGGGTGGTTTTTTTTGTATTTACATCTTTACATGTACACTTTAAGATAAATAATTTTATGTATATTACACAGTGAATCATTGTTCTCCCTCAAAGTCTGGCAATACCAGGAACATGAATGATACAAAAGACACTGCTGTGGAAGCCAGTTCAATGGTCTAACAACAAGGCTCTTCAGCTTCATTTTGAATTGATTAAGTGAGGGTCTTTGAGGTCTTTGGTGATTTTTATAATGGTTTCTCATCTAAACTAAATTCTGCTTGATGTTACGAAGACATTATGATTTTAAAGATAAAAAGTGATATCAAAAAGAAATTAATAGTTACTATAACTATCAAATTGTAAAATAATAGTTACTATCAAATGTGAAAGCAATATGCTACTTTTCTATTTCGTCAATAGAAAAGCATAGTCATCATACTGTTGTAATCTAAGAAATGCGTACAAAAGGATTGTATTTGCTTTTCTTAATATCTACTAAAAATGTAATAATGTTGCTTCATAGACAATTTTATGCCATAATCAGTTCGTTCAAATTAGATTATATAGAAAAAGAAATAAAAATAACAGCAATAATAAATTAATATTTAGCATTAATGTTTAACATTAGTGTTTAACATTTTAAAACTTCAGATTTTTTCTTTAAGGTAGTTTGGTTAATTTTCTAAACATGGTCCCCACCCCCTGAAGATTCTGTCAAAATGAGTCCGATATTGATAAAAATGGTTTAGTTGAAGTGTCAGATTCTGAACTTGGCTTCCTTCCTTTCTCAAGCAGCAGATGGAGAAATACGCTGTTATATAAAGTGATTATTTCTCTTTTTCTCATGTACAGACTTCTGCTAGTGCTTAGATGCTATGGAGAACAACAGTAACGTAATTTTGGACATTTGTCCTAAGCCTCTGCCTGTGTATTCACCCTGTCTGTGGCCGGAGAGTTTATTCTGAATGCAGAAGTTAGTCTGCAGATTTGGTTACTGCATATTTCAGGCAAATTAATCCCTGCACCAGGCAGTACATGGAGCAGTAACTGATCCTTTCTATAACTTACGTCTTGCAGTTTTAAAGTGCACCATTTTTATTCCTAGATCTTACCTCCTAGAACCAGAGTCTGTCTTGCAGGTGAAAGTAAGTTGTGTTAAAAGTAGAAACTGAGTGAGCAGATAAACAGCTGGAAAATTTGAATGTTTTAACGTGCAACATTGGTATTTCTTCTAACTAGCTTTAAAAGGATACAGAAAAATGTATATATGTATTTATTAGTAGATGACTAGAAAGCCTAGGTAAACACTTTTTGGAAGGGTAAGTGGAGTCGCTGTAGTGTATTCGTAGAAAGGAATATACCTACGAACATGGAAGCTGCTGTGTTATTTCAGTCCCTTTTCTTCTACTAGCTTTTCAAACCTGCATTTGACTTTCTAACACTAATTGGAGTATTGACCGACCATCTAAATGCTTGCCCTCATTGTTCTACTCTCACAAATTAACTAGTGAGTGCCTCCAGTTATCTAAATAAGGTGCTGATTGATCGTGTGGAAATAATTAATCAAGCCAGTGCTGATATGATCTCCAGCCATGTCAGAACTTTCTTTTCTCATTATGCTTACCTAGTGCAGAATTTAAATTTACAGCCTGTGGCAAAAGGTAATTTTTTTTGAGAGGTTTCTACAAGTCAAATTACAAGGAGGAAGCTAGATTTCATTGTAATAAGACTTTAAATGAGTCCAATTACATTTTAGTTCAAACAGTCTTGTTTCAAATATTGTTCTGCCTGTCTGGCAGCATTTAATAGAAGCCAACATTGAGTTTAGAGCACTGGGGAATAATATGCCAAATTTCCTGTCTTGAATCAGTGGAAGCAGGAGTCCTTAGTGGGCAGGCACTTAAATGCATGTAAAGCAGAAACTGAAGTGCTGTTACAACTGTATTTCTCCTTAACGACAAGTAGACATAGAAAGAAACACAATGCTTTTTGCTGCAGCAACTCATTTATCACAAACAAGCTCACTGTCCTTCACCCACGTACATACACACACGTGCTTAAAAAGAGACCTTTTCAACTGAAAAAAAAAAAAAAAGGAAAAACAGTATACACTATTACTGAATTCAGCAAAGTAAGTTACCCAGAAGTTAACTCCCCAAACTTCTGCATAGTATCTTAGAAACGAAAAGCACAGCAGAAGTGACCTTTGAATCCTTAAACTTACAGATGTCATAATCATATGATAACACAAGGAGGCTGAGAGCTAAGCCAGCTACTCCTGCTTTCTCTGGGAGTTACACAAGAAGGCTAGAAGCACAAGCTCCTGACCTGGGCTAACATTTGACGTTTGCGCAAACAGTTGTGAATTTCTGCTGCACACACACAAATACGCTACCACTGATGAAAAGGAAACAAAAAGCAACATGTGATTCATAACTAAGAGTAGTTTATAAACGTGCACACTTCAGCAACATTCACTTAGATAAGTTTGGTGGTGAATCCAGGCCCTAGAGCGTTTTCTGCTTCAGAGGTGGCAGAAACAAAGGCTCTGTTTTAATTGCATATCAGCTTTAAGCTGATTTTCACATTGTTAAAAGAAAACAATTCACAGATTTCCTCCAGCATACCACAGAAAATTTATGGGTTTACCCTTTGAATGCAGAAAACATGTCTTTGTAGTAAGGAGGAGAGAGCTGGCTTCTGCATGTTCAGATATATTTCTGCATTAATATATCTGCAAAGTGTTTGACATTAAAACATAATTACAACAAGGAACTGTCACACTGAGTATCTGAAAGCAACGCACTTAGTTTGCAATGGTATATCTTTAACAGCCATTTAAAATCCTCACCAAAATGAACAGAACACAAATCTGCGACATTGCCCAACTGGGAAAATAAATGGTCATCTTCTTTCACTCATAAATGAACACTCTTGACAGCGAACCATTATAGAGAAATATATTAACTTATTTCCAGTGGTAGACCATTATCAAATGCTACCAGAAGCTCATCTCAATTTTCAATGCCATACCTGAAGACTCTAATGATGCTAGCTAGTTTTCTACCTAGCAAACAAACAAAAAAAAAAAGGGTTTCTTCACCTCAAAACTGCTTATCCCAGGATACATTCCAATTTTGCAAGCAGGTCCGTTTCCATTCTGAATGTACAATTTCTTCAAAACTGAATGTACAATTTCTTCAAAACAGACTACAACTTATTAACTGCTGCAGAAGACTGTACTAGTAGCTCTCCATAGCTTAACTAATATTTGAAACGTAACCTCATTGGTTACACCAGTAGTATTGAGCTTATCATGAATGTATTATTTTGTAATCATAGGACAGAATTTTAAGCAAATAAGTCCGAAGAATGAGTAAAGTCAGTACAATGAGTAAACAAAATACCTTAAAAGACTATAAAAAAATTCTTTATACATTTATTTAAAAATTCTGAATACAGAATAGCTACTTTTATATACGTATGTACATAAGCATTCTTGCAATGTTACAGACTTAAGTTATAGTTAAGATTTTAAACCTGCTAATCAGTTTTGGCCTCTGCTCGCAATTTGCATGGCATTTCAAACCAGGCTTGGGTAAAGAAAAACTGCCTAGCCTATTTCAAAGCCTTGCAGCGCATAGCTGTGCTTATCTAAGTGGATCAAGTCATGAGTCAGAATGTTGAATGACCATTTGGTATCATAAATAATTAAAGGAACGCCATGAAATAATTTATTACAAATGGATTTTTAAAAGGAGTCACTAAGTGCATATGGGTTCCTTGCTAGGAGACCTCACTGCTTCAATCACTGAATTCAAATACCATTATTGAGAGCCTGCTGGGAGAGCAGCACAGGTACTTTCTGGATGGCCTGTTTGTTCGCCTCCATCTCTATTCTGCCCGTGCAAGTATTCCTTGATCTGTAGAAAATGTGTGACTACTGAAAAGGTGGCAAGAAATAACGAGTTGAAAAGGTTTGTTAAAGCCAGGTTTGAAATTGCCACTGTACTCCACATCAGACAACAAAACATTTAATCTGCATTATAATATCATTTCATTCACAATTAATTTACAGATTAAGCCTAAATCCAAACCTACTCGTAGAGGCTGTGATACACATGCTTCACATTGTATTTTGATTTGCTGCACTTCCAAGGAACACGTCCTTTTTAAATTTAGACTCCTCTCCTGCCCAGGCACAGGATACTCCAGCATATCACTGCTCTTAGCAGTACCACCAGATGCTGAGGGACTCCTACTTGAAGTAAAGCCCTGTGTAATGGTCACGATCTTCACCACATTTTAATCATGGGTTTGCCAGCACTTTCATTCTTGTCAGGGTGTTATTATTCATAAAGAATCACTCTGGGCTAAACATAGCACTTCATGTTTTAGAACTGAAAAGCATATATTTATAGCATATAATTTTTTTATTTTTTTTTTAAATAAATATCTAAATGTGCTAAAGTAAGGAGACATCATCAGTGCAAAACATCATCTTCAAGAAGTGCCTATAATTTTCACCATACGTACGATTTCTTTAAGGTACCACTACGGTTTATCTTAATAATTTTCCTAGATCCAGAAATTGCTGTTATCTCTCTTTTGTTATATGAACAAAGTAAGTGTTTCAAGCACATCAGTGTCAACAAGAATTGTCAGTTACAGTCACATGTTTCATTGCTTTCATAAGAAAAAAACAATGCATTTCACAACACCTGGCACAGACATTAATATTCGGGTTGAATATTTCAAGTTAGTGTTGCATGGAAAGAGTTTTATGTGTATTCTTTGAAGCCAGAATTTATAAGTGTACTGTATTTGAATGACCATGCTCATGACTTCATAAGTGGCCTACAGCAACCTATAAACAGCATAATTAATCTACAGAATAATTCATCACATACTGTGTAGGAATGCATTTTAAGAGTCCAGACTTGCCAACAAGATACCAGCACGCATACGAATATCCTTGCTTCAAGTCCCATGGTATTTGCATAATTGTTTGTGAGAGGACACAGTGAGGCCTGGAGACTGGGAAAACATATTTGTTGTATTAGCTATGAACTAGAGAGCCTCCTTCCCTTTCTAGATGAGTTATATTGATATTTAAAAGCTTCTTTTTTAATCACAGTATTTTAGTTGCTTTCATAGTATCTATAGCTCTTGATTTTCTTTCTTACTATATTTGGTTATTTTTACCTGGGGCAACCAGTGAAGCAAAGAACATTGGCTGGGCATGTGAGAAGCTACAACTGCAAAAGTATGCTCTGGTGCCTCTATTTCCATTAAATTCACAAATTTTTTTTTTGCCAGGAGCTCACTGAGTGCTAAAACAAATTCTGTAAGAATAGCCTGTGGTAGCCCCTTGGACACAGATTGCACTAAAATAAAATACAGAGAATTCATGTAAAATAGCTGTTTACAGATGCCCTAAATATAATGTCAACATGATATATGGACAAATGGGAATAGGAATGACAGGAAAATGGGTAATCTTATCAGTAGATTCAGATAAACAGAGTAGAAAATACTACTAATAAAATTAAAACAATTTTTAGATTTGAAATACTACACAATTCTCCTCTTGCTGTCAGAAGCAGGTAAAGAAGCAGGTAAAACAACAGCCCAAAAAACCCAGTAATTCACTATTAAGATATATGCATAATATGAGATCAGTAGGAGGGAATTAAAAGAGTAAATTATAACATTAAATAAATAAGATTAATTTGCTTTACCCTGGTGAAACCATATGTGGGAAATAAATTAGTGCTAAATTGCACGATTAGATAATGTGGTGATGAAGCTAAGCAAGTATACAGCTCGAAAAGCTACTAGTAATGTATTGTTTATTGAATATTTTTAAAAATTATTTATTAAATAACCATACATAAATAAGTATTTAAATAATTTGATCTGTATGTATGCAGAGCATAGACTTTTTACACTTCCCTGATTTTTTAAACATGTGAATGGATCAAGTTGTTTCCTATTATTATTTTCTTTTAAAGAAATGAGTAAGTATTCATTAATTCATAGTAATGTCGATGTAAAAAGTTACTTAAAATGTTAATGAAACCAACACTAACAAAAAATGATGTTCTTTCAGTGCTGAAGGTAGACACTAGACAAAGCCCATTCACTTTAGAGGATACAATAGAAACACTTATAGTGACAAAAATAATAGCACGGTTGTGATTTACTATGGAGGTAAAAATGACACATCTATTAATGCACTGAGTACATGATATGGATGCAAAATGCAAAGATAAACTTGCAAATAAACTTTAAATAACTCTTTCTCAAACTATCATAAAACACATGATATTGTGTTAATATTATTTACTTTAAAGGTTGCATTATTTTGGAAAAACACGAACAACAAAGATTAATCAGAAAAACCAAACAACCCAAACGACGAAAAAAAACCAAACCACCCCAAACAAAAACTAGATGTATTTATGACAAATTTAATCCTAAAGAAACTATTTTTGAAGAAGTGATGTTGGAGACAAGATGACAACATATTTCCAAAATATGGTTAGGGCTCAAATGGGAGTTGAAAGATTATAAAAATAGACTGCCTGAAATAAGTTGGAACAATGATAACAGACTAAATCACCAAATCACGCTAAAACTGCAGCACTGAAGCATGAGAAGATACCTGTCAATAAGCAGCATGAAATTCAAACAACTAAAGACTGGAGGAATGTAAAGGTGATTTTGATATCCATCTTGAGTAACATGAAAGGCTTTCCTCCCTAAGCAAGGACTGGACCCATCTATGCAAATCACATTCTAGACACAGATAAATGTCTAGGAGGATTTAAAGATATTTGACACCAGATGAGACCTTGATTCTTTCATTAGTATAAAAAAACAAGTTACAGTAAAAAATTAGAAAAAAAACGACCTAGCGCAGAAAAAAACCACAAGATTCTTTTTGTCTTGAATGCCATCTATGTTTTCCCACACAGAACTTGAATTATTTTTTGCTCTTGCCTTGAAAAGTACCTCAGCCACATAAAGGCATTAAAATTCAGATTGCTGGAAAAACTTAAGCCTAGTATTTTTTTTAATATTTGAATGAAACATCTTTCATTTTTCACACTTCATAACTTTATTTATTTTAAATCATGACATGTGAAAAATCTTATACATATTGTCTTTCGTGGTTCTGTGATGTGATAATCCATTTGTGTAAATGTATATTTATTAGTAACATTTCATAAAGGATGTCAAGCATATCCACTCTAAAGTGTAAAAACGTTTGTTTGCATATTTCATTTCTAAGAACTATACAGAGTCTTCATTCTGTTTTGCTATGAATATAATTTTCAATTGACTAGTCATTTGCCGACTGGTAAACTAATTATCCATCTTGTACAAAACCTCCTGCACTGGATCCTAAAATTTTAAAGATCATTGTCACTCTGACATTATCCACTCAACACCTGCTCAGAAACAGAACAAGTGATAGCATGAACATAAATGTAAATGAAGGGAGAAAATGTGGGGGTTTTTTTTGTATATTCTCTAGTGGACTACCATTCTACCAGCTGAGAAACAGGTATGTGTGCTTACAAGTTAAAGCTACTGGAAAAAAGAATAAACGTTCTTTAGAATAATGATTTGCAATCAGTTGATCTCAACCATGAAGTACTGTATATTTAATTTGCAATACCTTCAACAATAATTAAATAAATGGTTATGAGCCCCACAGAAAAGCAGAGTCTTATTAGAAGTGAATATGCAATTTTCTGACATGCAAATCCAACCTATTATTACAGAAAAGGTGACCTGAGACATAACTTTATTTCAAGATCCTTCTCTGCTTCCATTTGGTGTCGTTTTTCGTGGTCTGTGACCTCAGGCAAAGCTGCCAGACGATCCAGTCCGGATCGGTGCTGGCTGTCATTGGCTGGCTAAATAAAAGCCTGATTTACTTTCCTCTTGCATGTATGATCATTTCCTTGGATCTGCATCTATTCTTCAATGCAAATCAACCGTGGCCTCAATGGGCTACCTGTACTACCTGTCACTGTCAATCTCTATGTTACTGACTGACGCATGCTTTCCATTCCAGGACAAGGGACATTTACAAATTTGAATACACTTACTTGGCTGAAGACTGACTTTTCTGTTTTGGTATATAGTTTGGTTTTGGTATATTTATTTATATTTTTTTTGAAGAGTATATAAATAAACTTCCAGAAAAAAAAGCTTAGATCTCATGATTTAATCTAATTTGATTAAGTGGCAACTCCAACTATTTCTTTCTCATTTACAAGATACTGAACTTAATTTTGGTGCACTCTTTTTATACGGGAAGAAAATGAATACAGAAAACGTGTGGTTAAGGTGCTTAGGGAAACTGCAGGGATCTGAGGCCAGTTTCTCGTTTGCCAAATGCTTCCTCTGTAATCACTGGCAACTAATTTCATCTCCCTCTGTCCCAATTCTCACTCCTTCACTTCTTTGAGACATCTTTTTCACTTACTGTTGGTATGTTGGTCTTCTTAACACTAGAGGGTTTTCAGGAAAAAAAAAAAAAAAAATCTGTTTCTAGGATGATATGAGGATTATTCTTAGTTGCTATATATACATTGCTTTGTGAATGTATATGTGTATATATTCATATCCATATATATAGCTACTAAGAATGACCTTTGGCCAATTTGTGTATATGTATATCTAAGAATTTATATCTACATGCATGCATAGCGCAGATCTAATATATATATCGATTGAGCTAACAAAATTGAATATCAGTAAAGATACAGTTTCCTACATGTAGTATATCTCTGTGTGTGAAATCTGTGGTGAAAGCTAAAGTGGATCCAGTAATATTATGCAGTCCATAGCTGACATATTAATTTCTTTTGTGCTAAAATTACGGTAATTAATGCCAGATGGATGTACAGAGGGATATATATCGGTATAAAAACACAGTGTTAAGGAATATGCATATGGTTTATGAATCAATTACGCTGATATAAAATCAGTAAATGGCTTTTGTGTAATTTTAATACACAATATCGCTGCATAAAGGAAAGTGTAAATATTTATGATTATCCACCTGTTTGTAGTATTTTGTTCTATGGGCCAGCTATTGCCAAAACAAGCAATATTATAAATCTAAACGTTGCAGGCAAAGGGAAAAAAAAAAAAAAAGAGCTAAACGTGGAAGGATAGGTGAAAATACAAATACATAGCTAAGATACTGCAAAACTAGAGAGCAAATGAAGGATGTTGTTTGTGACAGCTTATATCTAATACGTGATTAGGAGCTGTTGAGCTGTTTTGCAGCAGACATATAGTGTTCTTGCTTGCTACAGACAGGAAAACTGCGCCATCTGAGAAGTAATTTTAGCTGTGAAGATCAAAACTGAACTGAAAGTTCAGGGGTAAATAGAGCTGTGGTAGTTGCTCAGCAGTTCAGCTACTTCATATTAAGTATGCAAATACTACCTTCTGTGGTTAAAAAACTCCAGGATTTTGAATCTTTTATAAATAAATGAAGATTTTCTGTTGTGCTTTCTACTGATGAAATGTATATGCTGGTATAATTTGATTTAACCATTAATATTTAGTCTCCTACTGAAAGTTATAATTATTTAGAACACTGTTGCTGATTAACTCCGACTTTTGATTTGTTAAATCTTCTGCGCTGGTTTTGGCTGGGGTAGAGTTAATGCTCTCTGTAGTAGCTCATATGGGGCTAGGTTTTGGATTTGTGCTGGAAACAGGGTGGTAACAGAGGGATGTTTCAGTTGTTGCTGAGCAGTGCTTACACTGTCAAGGCTTCTTCTGCTTCTCACACCAATCCAACTGTGAGTAGGCTGGGGGTGCACAAAAAGCTGGGAGGGGACACGGCTGGGACAGCTGACCCCAGCTGACCAAAGAGATATTCCATACCATATGACATCATGCTCAGCACATAAAGCCGGGGAAAGAAGCAGGAAGGGAGGACAGTAAGAGTTACACTGTTTCTCTTCTCAGGTAACTATTACATGTGATGGAGTCCTGCTTTCCTGGAGATGGCTGAACACCTGCCTGCCGATGGGAAGTGGTGAATGAACTCCTTGTTTTGCTTTGCTTGTGCATGTGGTTTTTGCTTATTAAACTCTTTCTACCTCAACTCACAATTTTTCTCTCTTTTCTGATTCTCTCCCCCATCCCATGAGAAGAGAGGGAAGGAGGGAGAGGATGGATGGATGGTGCTTAGTTGCTGGCTGCAGTTAAACCACATCATCTTAACATACAGTGCTGTGAAAAGAGTCATATGTTAAACTCACCTAGACTGAAAAGCTTAACTGCTAGCAGTTTAAATCAATATCATGTTTGTATTTAACAATACAAAATGCACTTAAAGCATTAGAACATCAAAAATTAAAGAGAAAGACAATGTCTCAGGCTTGCCCACATTAATATCCTACCAACAAAACAAATTGTAAGAAACTAACTACAAATTGGCTTTGTAAAGTACATTATTTGTATTCTCGTTCCAAATCTTCATGATTTTGTATCCTCAAGATCATGCTGTTTTGACGCAGCCATGGTACAGCAGGTGATTTATAGGCAAACTATTTCTAGGTATTTTTTAGAACTACTATTCTAAAACGTACCTGTATCTATTCAAGACACCTGATATCATTGACAGCTAATAGATCAGAATAATAAGTGCAAATGCTTGATCTTCTTCAATGCCTAACAGTCATCAGGTTTTATGTGTGTCCCACAAATTAAAGTTCTTTTACAAGGCACACCAGGAACATCGACTCCAAGCGTACAGAAGGTCAAAACAATGACAACAGTAAAACTGGATCTTATTAACGACGACTGTTTCTATTTGCCACACTCATTTTTTCCTGCAGAAAAGTGAGTTTGCCATTCTCGCTGCTCACACACAAGGAAAGGAGCATGATTTCTTTTCAAATTCAAACAGCAACCAAGATTTTAGTTAGGTTACAAGCACACAGTAGGTATCATCAGAAAAACACAAGCTGGCTTGGCTGTCCAATTGTAGGCTGATTTCTGAATTCTAGGTTGTCAACAACCTGGCATTTGGAAAAGATTATTTTTGGGTTTTATGACTCATAATTGAGCTGATCTGAGAAAGAGTGAAGAAAACACAAATACATTGTGTCATACTATCATTTTTACAGTCACTTTGTATCTCAGGTCTGCACTAATATATTCTCCACTGTTCCAAAATTTCAACAATGGGTCTTTCATAAAGGCATTTGTACAGAACAGTGTCTGGGCCCATTATTCAAATAAATTCAAGCCAAGGCTTCCAAGGAAAACTTTTGGCCACAATTCACATGACCCACACACACCAGTTAGACAAAAAAGACCGCCTGACAAAGGAATAAAAAGAGACAATGTCCCTCAGAAACAGACCATCCATTCAAGTAAAAAATGAAACACACAGTACTACTATAACTGAAAAGACCATGTTTTAACTAGAGGTTAAAACCTTTCTGCTAAAGCTATGTCATATTACCAGCTGACCTTCACACTTTCACCTCCAGTTTAAGGCATTATGCCCAGTATAGTGTTTGAAGCACTTACAGAACTAACAAGGAAGAGGAAAAGAAGCTATTATTATGCTCAGGCATAGCATAGGAAAAGGGAAAAAAACCCAAACCAAACAAACCCAAACAAACAAACAAAACAATAAACACGCAAACTGCTATGAAGCTACGTAAAAGCACCATCTTACAGCTCAGTCTCTCCCTGACTTCCCCCTCTCGGTGCTCTGCCCTGCATATTAAACACTGGGTTCAATAAGGGACACAGCTTTTTGGATTCTCTAATGGAGAAGCGTCCTTTCTCCATTCCAAGTACATTATATAACTATGTAAGCAATGGAAGCCAATTCCACTGCCATGCCCTCAAGCAGCTTTCATCTAACGCAAACAGCCACAGAGAAATCTGCTGCTGCCTCACGTTATCCCAATTTAGGGAAAAAAATAATTCGGGACTTTGCCACACTTCACAGCCTTAACCATTTGATTATAAGTTACTGATTTCACAGGGGGAAAAAAAAAAAAAAAAAAAAAAGTTTATTTTCATTGTGCCTCGTTCCAAAGTAATCAAGTAAACTCCCTACAGTCATAGCTGATCTGCTATCTGAAAGATTTGTCTTACTGCAAGTAACCAGTTTTGGTTGAATCTGGAACACTGAGAAATAAAACAGAAGCTTAAAATGCTTGCATTTATCAGCCATCAGAGCAGGAATTTACTTATCTGAACCTGCTGACCATCTACTGCAGTTTACATGCTACCATTTCCAGTTACTACTTTGCAGGACAGAAAGCAACGTTTCATTATGCCCTGGGAAAAACCCACCCCAAACCACAACTAAAACTCCAAACACACACACACACACACTCACCCATTAAAAAGATACTTTCAAGTATAATGTCAAGGAGCAAACACAGACTTAAAGACACAAAGTTTCAAGGAATGGATTCTTAAGTAGCAATTTTTCTCAGTATAGAAAGGTTGCTTTGAAAGTTACAAATGCTATCGGCTCAGCGTTCTTGATTCCTGGGGTGCAGGCTCATAGAAGACCCCTAAATTATGCATATGGCTTGGTATATGCATATGTATTTGAATGTAAATGAGAAATAAAGTGATTAAAAGAGTATAGTTAACAAAAAAAATAAAACCAAATTCAAAACCAAATCAAACGAACAAACAAACAAACTAATGATTGAGAGACTAGCAAGAAGAAACCACAAGCTGAGTGTTCCCCTTACCCAGTTTGCTCACCTATGGGAAAGATGGTGTAAAGAGTAACTAGAGTATGCAAAACAATGTGTCTTACTGTAGCTTTTGGGGAGTAAAGACTCACAAAAAAAAAAGCCTATTTAATGTTTCCTGATTAAGAGAGGACTTCTACATTTCATAGAATCATAGGATGGTTTGAGTCAGAAGGGACCTTAAAGAACATCTAGTTCCAACCCCCTGCCATGGGCAGGGACACCTCCCACTAGACCACGTTGCTCAGAGCCTCATCCAGCCTCGTCTTAAACACTTCCAGGGATGAGACGTCCACAACTTTGCTGGGCAACCTGTTCCAACGTCTCACCACTCTCATAGTGAAGAGCTTCTTCCTAATGTCTCATCTGAATCTACCCCGCTCTAGTTTAAAAGCATTGACCCTTGTCCTACCACTACACACCCTTATAAAAAGTCCCTCCCCAGCTTTCCTGTAGGACCCCTTCAGGTACCGGCTCTCCTCAGAGCCTTCTCTTCTCCAGGCTTAACAGGCCCAACTCCCTCAGACCGTCCTCATAGGAGAAGTGCTCCATCCCTCTGATCATCTTTGTGGCCCTCCTCTGGACCCTCTCCAACAGATCCATGCTGTTCATTTGACAGTAAAAAGAAGTTTCTCTGAGGGTACGGCAACTGTTATCAATAAATACTTGATAGTAACCAGCTTGTGATTATTAAGTGCAGTACATGCACAAATCTTTGAAATAAGGTTAAAACTGGATTATTTTTGGCACTTTCAGTTACTCTGCTGATATTTTTTAATGTCATTTGAATGCTAAATCCATACCAGTGTTGCTGCCCAGATTAAATATCATTTTCATTGATAAATTTGAGGCTTTAGCAGACTGAAGGGGTAGGATTTCTGTCAAATAACTTCACATATCTATACTCCAGAGGTGTCTGCATCTGAAGACAAGTTAGGCTCCTTTATAGCCATTTCAGAGAAATGGAAAATTCCTGGATATGATTCATCTCTTACTGAAGGGGATATCTAAAGCAAGTCACATGCACTGTTCAAGCGTCCATCTATCTACACTAACAATACAGAGAGTGACTAGGGGTGGACACCTACAGTTCAGAAGAAACTCATTCCAGATCTTTTGCAGCCATGAGGATTTGCCACAAAAGAAGTCAGCACTGAACACTGAACCTACCTAACACTTTTATGGCATTAAAAAGAGTTCGTTTTTTTTTGACGTTCCTCGACACTTTGAACAAAACTGTCAGACATCAGAGTATTAATATCTTTTACAAAATCATGTGCAATCTTAATACCTTGCACAAGGGTTTTTCCTAAAGCCTCCTTGGTAAAGATGTTAAAAAATGAAGTAATAGATAATCAGTAAAGAACAGGCACTTCTACACATACTCTTTCAAGAAAAAGGAGTCTAACTAAACTCAGCACATCTGGGCAATCAGTTTTAGACTTCAACATTAGCTCCTGATAGGGTGAAGCATATCAAAAAGTAGTAATGAAAAAGAAGACATTTTTCTTTAGCTCCCTGTAATGGGAGTTGTAAGCTACTATTCGAAAATCATAGCTTTATTTCTGAATTACATAAATACTTTGAAAAAAAAAAATCTTGAATGGCACAGTCAGCTTTTTTAAAAGACAATTTTCACGCTGCATTTTTCTTTGAGTCAGCTTTGACATGGATGATACAATATAAGGACAGAAGGCATAAATACCATATTGATAACCTGTTAGTGCCCCAAATACCGGTCACTGTACTTAAGAGTTCATTAGGGCTATTTGTTTGGGTGTTTTTTTCAAATTTACTTGCTCTTTTTTTTTTTTTTTTTTTTTTTCCTTTCTTTTCTTTTTAATTATTATTTCAGTTTTCTGGATAAGTTGCTTCAGTTTGAAATAATTGAATTCTGCAGTTCCAGAATAATGGAGGTCTGGGCACACTTGGAAACCAGCCAGGTGCCACAATTTTCCCCTAAACTGCTTGCTGAGCAGGTCAGCAACTTGAGGACTGTGATACTGCTGAGTATGAAACTACAAACTAGTTACTGAGAAGCTATAAATCACAACTAAAATTTAGGCCCTACTAAAGAGATTAAGAAAAAGAAGCATGTGATGCTTTTGGCACCCGCAGCGCAACAGGGACATTGCTTATAAAGGAAAAATTCTTAGAGCATTAAGGCTCTCTTCGCCAAGATAAACCCAGTACCGTAGTTTGTTTTATGCTCTATAAAGTATCTGCTTTATGCTTTATAAAACCTGACGAATGAAGTCAGGAAACAGTACAAACAGATATTCCAGGGTTAGACAAATACTTCAAAAGTTTCTGGAGCTGTAGGGAGAAATGTTAAAAGAAAGGGGAGAAAAAAGTAACTACAGTAAAAGAATGCTGATATAGTCTTAAATGCTAAGCATGAGGCTATTTTTTTTTCAGTTCATGGAAAGATATCTGAAAGCACTGAAAACAGAGTTTTATCTGAGTTTGTGTATATGTGTATATATAGAGATACATCTTTGTACAGAATACAGAAAAAAGTCACTTAAATGCCAGAGATTGAATCAGCCTTAACAACAGTGATGCAACTGTTCAGTAGCGCTATAGGAATACACAGATAAGAAAAAACAAACACAGAGAATATCTGTACTGTTACATAAATGAGACTATGGAGGAAACTGGAGCACTAGCCATCATTGCTGCAAAAGCTTCTGCAGTCTTCTCACCAGCTCTTGCCACGACTCAATCCCAGCACAGTTCACAGGGCTGTTTCTGTCAGAGACCCTTCCTAAAATTTAGCATGGGTGTAACTACAGGAGTTTTTGATCCTTTCGCCCTGTTCTGCTCTCCATCTGCACTGTCCCAGCAGGCTAACACTAATAATCTAAAAAAAGCCTTGGCATTCTTTAGGATTTCATATGCCCACACCTGAAACACAACAGGCATCCTCTGTTTCAGGCTATAAAAACATTGCTTTGATGGTTTGCAACGCAGTCTTCACATCAGTTCAAAAAGTTTTGAATTGGTACTAATACCTCATAGAGGAGTACTGGCTGGGGCTCTAATGAAACCCACAGCTCAGTGTTGTGTGGAGCACGCAGAGTCAGTCTGCTCCAGAGGAACACAGTTCCCAAATAATGCAGGTATGATCCATGCTGCAGCACTTTTTATAAATAAATAACATCTGTGTTCGTATGTGGACATGTGATAGAGGATACAGTTGTCTGCAGACATTAGTAAAAGTACTAGTCTATTTATGACTTACTACATAAGTCAGTGGTAAAGTAAAAAAAATAAAGAATAATAATAGGGAGTAGAAATTCACAAAATTTGGACCAACTGAACCTGAATCACTACTTAATTTTAGGCCCTTATTTCAGACAAATACATTAGGAGGCCTTCAGTTATCCTTCCTAAGCAGTGGAAAGGGCCTGGTGTAGCCCCATATTTCTGCAGTCAAATTAAGATCTGCACAGTTAAATGCCTAAACTTAGGTAAGATGCTTCTGAATTCTGGAGAACTGAGAGCCTGAGAGAGCAAGCGAATGTGAATGTGTGAGAAGAAATGTAACAGAACAGCAGAGGAAGACAAAATTCGTTTGAAATGCTGAACAATAAAGTGAGGTGTTGATAGTGTGTGAAAAGGAAAAAACCACCCTTACAAACCTGTTAAGTGAACTACTGTGATCTTTTTCCTCCACAGGTGGCTCTGAGGAAAAAATATATGTTTAGATGATAAATTGAAAGCAAGAGCATCAGCACAAAGGTCATGAAATGCTGTAGGAAATTTTAAACAGTTTTTGTTCTATACACTTTTCTAACTAACCTGCTCTTCTTACTTTTCCTGGAAAACTATGAGAAACTTCAGGACCAGCAGTTTTTAACCTTAGTCCCATGTACTGTCACATTATGACTTTTCCCTGCAACCTAAAAAAAGCTGAAAAAACCCCTCAGCAGGCAAAAACCCTCAGGAAGTTCAGAGCATATACGTATGCAGGATTTTGATTTTTTAGATAACGTTTAGGTTGTATATCCTTCTATTTTTAACCTTCTTCACACGTTTTATTTCATATTAATCTGAATATAGTCCTTTAGATAGTCCTAAGAGCAACAAAACTGAAATTAATCATTATACACTACAATTTGACTAGTTTCCATTAGAAAAAGATAACAGTATTCCACCATAGAGCATGTTAAAGGATTATGTTTCTTCTTCCTAAAAATAAATAAATAAATAAAAACTTGATGTGAAAGGAGAGCCTAAGGAAATACATAAAACAACACTTCAGTTTTTACCTTCACATCACTGCACAAGAAGTACCAAACACTAGTTTAGAGAAGAAGAAAGGAGGAGGAGGAGAATCCTACACAACTGATAAATTAAACTTCATGCCTTAAAACCTTTGTTAAATGAATGATTAAACAATAAAGCATTATACAATGCGTGTGTGTTGTGGGTGTGATGAGGGGGTGTAAGTGAAGGACAACTGCAGTAAGCAATTTTGTAGAAAACAGGAGGAGTAAAAATAGCTCTATTCCCATCCTTTGTCTCACTCACAGTGATTCGACATTAAATAAAAAACATGCAGTAACTTCTCTCCTGCAACAGTCACTATGTGCACGAAGACATATATTTCAGGACACAAAGGATTAGATTTTCATGTTTATCCTATTATTGCAAGAAGAGGCAACTAACTCCCACAAAACCATATTTTAAACTTCCAACCAGCTAATACTTGCAGTATGAGTGGCAAGAAAAAAAACTACTTAAAACTCTGTTTAACCTTTATAAAAATTATCAGATACTGGATATAGGGCTGAAGGAAAAAGAATTAAGTATTACATTACCATTATCATATGCTACGGAGGACTCATTGAGTTGAATGAATTTAACTTTAAATTTCAAGGAAGAGCCTTTAGGCTGGATCAGCCCTCAAATGCTTTCACATTTAACTCTTACTGACTTCAAGGGAGATGCTCAGGTATGTGTAATGGAAGATTCTGGCCCTCGATGCTACATTTTCAGACAGATTAAAATAGCAGTGTGCACTTTTAGATAGCTAGATACAAAGAATATACACCTGAAATTGTCCAGAAGAGATTAGTGAATGTCACTGGTAGTTACTGACAATCTCTGTAAACATGTTTATCAACTTGACACCCCACTGAATGTATTTTATAAATCTGCATCCTGTTTTGGTATTTTAGTCTATACTACTGTAAGACATACTTTTAAATTTCACGGCTTTATAGAATCTGTTATAAGCAAATAGATTTTACATTCTAATTTTACAGCCTCACTATAACAACTCTACTTTTAATTTCTCCAGACACCATTCAGTCCCAATTAAATTTCTATGATTCTTGCACTTCTCAAATACCACCAGAAAGATTTGCCCTGAATTTTAAGATTCTAACATTCCTAAAGTAAAATTCCATGAATCACAGGGAACAGTGAAATGCTTCAGCTTCCCATAAAATAAGTAGAAATCTAATGAAAGTAGATTCTTGCAAGTATATAGTACATGATTTTCATAAATCTGATTTCCTTCACAGGTGATATCATGACGTGAACAAGTAAATTAACATAAATAAACAAGTCCAGTGTTTAAATTGCACAACAGATAATTCCACATACAATGTTAGCATGGGTCTTGGTTCAGTCTTACTTCATTTAGAAAGGTTTACTTATCATTAGTATCACATAATTTCTGCATTATTCATTTCAAATTCAATGTGGCATAATAAATAGTATGTGCCATGAGAGTAAATATCTCAATTTCTACTCAAAATTACTCAATATTAGAAACAACTATGCAAGGCAAAACAATACTATCCCACATTAAATTCAAAATACTACACATTATCTTCATAGAATCACAGAATCTTAGAATGTTAGGGGTTGGAAGGGATCTCTAGAGATCACCTAGTCCAACCCCCATACCAAAGCAGGATTACCTAGGGCAGGCCACACAGGAATGCATCCAGAATCATTTAGGTTGGAAAAGACCTCTAAGATCATCAAGTCTGACTGTTAACCCAGCGCTGCAAACTCTACCACTAAACGATATCACTAAGCACCATGTCTTTTAAATACCTCCAGTGATGGTGACTCTATCACTTCCCTGGGCAGCCTGTTCCAATGCTTTATACAACCCTGGTGGTGAAGAAATTTTTCCTAATATCCAATCTAAACCTCCCCTGGTGCAACTTGAGACGATTTTCTCTTGTCCAATAGCTTGCTACTTGGGAAAAGAGACCAACAGTCACCTCACTACAACCTCCCTTCAGGTAGCTGTAGACAGCAATAAGGTCTCCCCTTAGCCTCCTTTTCTCCAGGCTAAACAACCCCACTTCCCTCAGCTGCTCCTCATAAGGCTTCTTCTCTAGGCCCTTCACCAGCTTTGTTGCCCTTCTTTGGAGACATTCCAGCACCTCAGTGTCCTTTCTATAGTGATGGGCCCAAAACTGATTGCAGCACTCAAGGGGCAGCCACACCAGTGCCAAGTACTGGGGGACAATCACTTCCCTGGTCCTGCTGACCACACTATTTCAGATACAAGTCAGGATGCTGTTGGCCTTCTTGGCCACCTGGACACTTAGCTGACTCCTATGCAGCTGGATTCCAATCACTCCCTCCAAGTCCTTTTCTGCCAGGCAGCTTTCCAGCCACTCTTCCACAAGCCTGTAGCATTGCCTGGGGTGGTTGTGACACAAGTGCAGGACCTAGCACTTGGCTTTATTGAACCTCATACCATTGATCTCAGCCCAATCCAGTTGATCCAGCCTGTCCAGATCTCTCTGTAGAGCCTCCCTACCCTCAAGCGGATCAACACACCTGCCTTAACTTGGTGTGATCTGCAAACTTGCTGAGAGTGTCCTCTTTCCCCCTCGTCCAGATCACTGATTAAGACATTAGACAACAGGCTCCAGTACTGAGCCCTGGGGAACACCACTTGTGACTGGATGCCAAGTGGATTTAACCCACCATAACTCTCTGGGCTAGGCCAGCCAGCCAGATTTTAATCAGCAAAGAGTACACCTGTCCAAGCCACGAGCGGACAGTTTCTACAAGATAATGCTGTGGGAAATGGTATCAAAGATTTTACTAAAAATCCAAGCAGACAATATCCACAGGCTTTTCCTCATCTACTAAGCAGGTCACTGTGTCAGAGGAGATTAAGTTAGTGAATCAGGACCTGTCTTTCATAAACCCATGCTAACTGGGCATGATAATCTGGTTGTCCTGTATGTGTTGCATGATGGCACTGAAGATAATCTGCTCCATAACCTGACAGGGCTGTAGTTCCCTAGATCCTCCTACCAGGTGCTCTTGTAGATGAGTGTCACGTTTGCTAACCTCCAGTTAACTGGGACCTACCTGGTTAGCCAGGACTGATGTTAAATGATTGGAAATGGCTTGGTGAACACTTTTACCAGATCCCTAAGTACCCCTGGGTTGATTCCATCACTCCCCTTACAGTTGTGTGTGTCTAAGTGGTGTAGCAGGTCACTCACCATTTCCCCTTGGATTATGGGGGCTTCATTCTGCTGCCTGTCCCTGCTATCCAGCTCAGGGGGCTGGGTATACAGAGGACAATGGGTCTTACTATTAAAGGCTCAGGCAAAGAAGGTGTTAAGTACCTCAGGCTTTTCCTCCTTTTGTTGCAAATACATTTATAGAAACTTTTTTTTTTTGTCTTTTATGGCAGTAGCCAGATTAAGTTCTCACTGGGCTTTGGCCTCTCCAATTTTCTGCCTGCATAACCTCATGACATCCCTGTCATCCATCTGAGTCACCTGTCCCTTCTTCCAAAGGCCATAAACTTTTTTTTCCCCTTAGACCCAGTCAAAGTTCTCTGATCAGCCAGGCTGATCTTCTGCACCAGCTTATTTTATGGCACACCAAGACAGCCTGCTCCCGTGCCTTAAAGATTTCCTTCTTGATGAATGTCCAGCCTTCCTGGACTCCTTTACACTGCAGAACTGCCTCTCAAGGGACTCCATTAACTACTCTCCTAAACAGCCCAAAATTTGTCCTCTGGAAGTCCAAAGCCCTAATTTCTATGTGACCATTCTCGGACACTTCTGTCATTCCCACCACATCGATAACACTTGCATCTTTGTTATCACATGTATCTCCATGCCATACCTCCACTAAGATGGCAGATGGAAGGTTCTTGCTAGCACACTATCCCTCAAACACTGGTGTACAGCTTGCAGGCTTAACTCTAGCTAACCTGATTTTATCCCTTTTCTCCCTTCAAATCTGATTGAAAGCTCTTTTACTGAGCCCTGCCAACTCCTATTCATAAATACTTTTTCCCCTTTGCAACAGACATACCCCATCTGCTGCCAGCAGGACTTGCATTGTACTGACCCATGATCAAAAACCTCCAAATTCTGTTGTTGACACCAGGCTTGGAGCCAGCTGCTGGTTTGCTGGCTCTTCTGTTTCTTCTCTCATTATTCCCTGCAACTGGAAGGATAGAGAAGAACACCACTTGTGCTCCTGACTCCTTAGCCAGTTGTCTCAAGGCCCTGAAGTGTCTCTTGATTTTCCTCAGACTTCCTGTTGGAACTTTATCACTGCCTACCTGCAAAATGAGCCATGGATAATAATCCAGGGTAGGATTAACTATTTAACTAATTTTGAAATTAAGCAAATTAAAGCATGTAAGTCCCTGAGTTGATTGTGAAGGAGGCTGGGACAAGGAATGAACTGTGGAAGTGGATATTTTTGTGCTGTCTTTAGTCAGCTGAAGGGGAAACAAGCGCTTTTGTAATTAGGTCTCTCAATACATTAAAAATTGTCTGGAGAAGGTAACCTTGACATAGTATTTGTGACTAAAGTACTATGTGTATTTACAGTTCTGTAATTATAATTTCCTTTGGTGTTTAAACCTTGTTATAAGGACAGATGTAACTCTCTTGAGTTCATGGAATACTTAGTCAAGAGATGACTTCCACTCTGGTTTATTTATCTTACAGTATTGTCTTATCTCTTGAGTGTAGAACCTTTACAATTCCCTTGAAAGCACATACAAAACTCCAGTTTTACAGGATGAAAGTAGATATATCAGTACAGATATGAGACTTCCTATGCTTACACCTCATGTTCTTCTCTTTTTTCTTTTTTTTTTTTTGTAAAAAAAGCTATCTAGTTAAGCAGCTTAGAATGCACTGATGTGAAAAATCCCTCAGAATTCAATAATGATGTGTTCATCTTTCTGCACATCTGCTCAAAATCCAAGTCACGATGAAGAACCTATAAAGATTCCAAGTCAGTGGGAAAGTGACACTCACAACTGTTAAACTGCTGCTGAATCAGTATTTCTACTACAGACTTTATATGGCTAAGGAAGCGTAGCAGTTACAGTCGCAATTTCTTCCCAACGCATGGGTGACAAATGCAACCAAGGAGGCAGACCTGGCCTGTTTCCTGTAGCTTGTTATCTTCATGCTTTGTTTAAACCTCACAAAGAAGGAAGAGTGAATCTGGCCTTTGCTGATATCAGTTGTAAGTTTTCTCATTTACTTAAAAGGTTCACAGTTACTGAGCTTTCTACTCTTTTTGGTTTCAACAGAATATTTCCAGTTAGGAAGTAAAATCTTTGTGTCTGAAGATGGCCTTAAGCAATGAGTCAAAGTGAGAAGATCCATCCTACTCATTAACTTATTGTATCTCATAGAATCATAGAATTGTCAGGGTTGGAAGGGACCTTAAAGATCATCTAGTTCCAACCCCCATGTCATGGGCAGGGACACCTCCCACTAGAGCAGGTTGCTCAGAGCCCCATCCAACCNACTTGGCGTTGTTGAACTTCATGAGGTTGGCATGAGCCCACCTCTCCAGCCTATCAAGGTCCCTCTGGATAGCATTCCTTCCCTCCAGCATGTCAGCCACCTCACACAGCTTTTCAAGATCTTGAAATCAGTACATAAAACTTTAATGTGGATGTTACTTTTAACTTGCGTAGCTAGCAGGAAGTGAAAGCAGGAAGTTGCTATGAGGAAGAAGAAAAGATGGCTCTCAGTGAGGAGAAAAAGAATAGAAAAGAAGAGCGTAGAAGAAGAAAATTTAGTTCTCATCACAGCATATTTTCAACTGGGCTATGTTGCATCTAACAACATTTTCTAACTTTTCCAATAATTTCCCAGAATTTCCTACAACTCAAATTATTTTAGTTTTTTTTCCAGTAATTTTCCATGAATAAGCACATTAAATATGAATGTTGAAAATAAAATACATAATGTACTAAATTGCAGGTCATATTCTTTCTCTGTTGTCTAAGCAAGCCTTCACTTGATATCACTGACTGCTCCTTTCTCTGTTGAGGAATGTAACTGTACGTCATCCCACATTTATACCCAACTCACAGACTATGACTGATGGGTTTGTAAAATGGGTATGTGTACTACTGGACAATGAGGCAGGGAATGAAATTCCTAACAGCTAGATACAAAGCCTCTGAAGACATAAAAAAAAGTCAACTAATCATTCGATCAAATTTTCAACACCTGTTTCAAAATACAGCTATTCCAGAAGGTGCAGAGGTGTCTCAAGTTGGAAATTCACCTGACACTGCGTTCATCCCTCAAGTTTTCTTCTGACCTACAGTACTGCAGTCATATTGGACAAATCAACTGATTCAGGACCTCAGCCCTTTACCTCAGGTATATTTGATGAACCAGAAGAACCCACGGAGCTTGGAAAATTGGTTCTCATATGAATGACTGTGGTCATCTTTTGCTTTTGTTATTTTCACCTTTTTTATCAGGCCTGACAATTTTTGTTACAGAGCGTTTCTTTAGCCACAGAGCAGATGATGAGTATTTACTGTGCAAATAAACATGGTTAGAAATATTCTAAGAATATAAGCTTCACTTTGCCCTTGGTATGATGCTTGTAGTGAAACAGAAAATAGATATTTAATGTATCTTTCTCCAGAGCCAATCTCAACAAGAACCCCAAAATGTCAGCATATATTCCTTTTGGCAGGCAATAAAACACAAGTGATAATAATGTATACAGATCATTATAACATTTCAACTGCCACATTAGAGTTCTGCTGTGTTATTAAAATACAGGAAAGAAGCAAATTAATGACTCAAGATAAACCATAGGTATATAAATAGCTAAAGATTTGATAAAGGACAATGCTGAAATTATCAACTTAATTAATTCTTAATACCTACCTCCCAAACTGGTTTTAAATCAGCACAGGAATGGTATGCAAAATATTATCAGATGTGAGAACTATGGTGGGATTAATGATATGCGCTTCTTCTGTAGAAAACGGACATTCTTCAGAAGAATCAGGCTGACACACTGGGTAGGAAGAAGCATATCTTAAATTGTCTGAGCTGCCATAACGGGTAATAAACGTTGAGTGAGGCACACCCACACATGAATCATTTTTTTTGTTTAAAATATTATTTTTCTCTGAGATTTTGCAACTGCTGTTACAGTAATAGATACTTCTTTTGAACAAGGCTGTCTGATCATTAACTACCACTGCTCAGAGATAACCACAGGAAAATGCATTGCTGCCTTATCTGCAAGGTAAAACAGTTTGATGTATGTGAAATCACATTCTGCAATCCAAACTACAAATGAGAAAACTATGGAATACAATTTTATGAGAGATAAGGAGCGAAAAACTAACACTTTCAATAATATTTGACAAATACCTTTATGTAAACTAAATAGCTTTGTTGCCCAGTTTACTCCCATATCCTCATTCCCTAAATTTCACTGCTACATAAGTCTCAGTTCATTCATAACTTACTAGAGGAAACCAATTAATTGTTTTCAAAAGAAAACCTATGTATGGTTCTTAGGACATTGCTCCAGGGATCATCTGTAAAGACACAACTACGCAAGATTTGCTTCCTTTGCCCCATGCAGCCCCCCTAACATGCTTCCCACAGGTTGTTGCAAGAGTTTCTCCCTGCCCTCAGGCCACATCAAAGGAAAGGCCACTCAAACCTTCAGTGCGCTTTCAAATTCTCATGCTGATGGCTGCAGCGTACTCTTCATAGTACCTATCTCAGACACCTTTAATTGAGAAGGCACACAAAAAATGATTGCTCTGCCTTAGGATGGTACAGGCATTACAGAGAGCCAGGCCCTTGTGCTATGTAGCATGAATGCAGGGAGTCTGGTCTGAAGGAGGGTAGCCTTGAGTGATGCTCTCTGCACATGAGCCATTCTGCACCACTTGGCATAGTATCAGCCCCTTGGGGTGGGTGCAGGTGCAGCCAACTGCTAAAAATGAATCCAAGGTGAATGCAGCACTAGAAAGTGTGGCAGCTGATACCGGATTTCTGCTACCTGCCCTCTTTGTAATGCTACCATGAAACACTTAAATCTCCCTTGAAATTCTGGAGATTATTTCCCATTTAGATGTAAATGTTCACGCTTGTACTCAACATCACTGGAGTCAACACCTCAGCTGCCTGCTCTTAGAGAATGACAACAAAACAACACCAGCACATAAAAAACAACCAGGTCTACTTTACTGCACTGCAGTTGAGATTTATAAGGCACATCAGAGGGAATTTCACCACTGTCTGTATTCCTATGGTACGTGAGGAGAGTATGCCAATAAGCAGATACATACACAGCAAAGACAGTGTAAACTTGCCTATCTCATCATATAAAGCTATCCGCTGAGGGGAGTGTGAAGTCTATCAGGCCTGGTTTCTCCAGGCCCGTTCACTTTTAGGAGTGGTGAAAGTCTCATCACTGAAGGAATGCTAAAACATGACATGCTGCAGAGACTCAAATTTATACCCTCAAAAAACAGCTCAGGTGAAAATTAACCTGACTTTCCATAAGGGTATGTGTACAATTAGATGCACAGTTAGCTGTAATGGAAGAGTGCCAGGGCAGAACTAAAAAGAAGATGAAAGCTTACATGTGTCTGACACCAGTCTGAATCTGCAAACAAAGACTGACTGGCATTTTGTACTATGAGCATCCCAAGGAAGTCTTTCCCTTGCTGTTCTTCAATAACTCTGTGCCATCTATGGGACAGCTTTAATCCCTCAGTGTCAACCACAACAAAGCTCAAAAGAAAAAAATTAATTAAAATCCCAAAGCTTAAATGGAGCTTTAAGTGTCACTTGTTTGTTTGGGTTTTTTTTGCCTCTCCCTTCGTTAGGGATTGCACTATGTGACATACCCACAGAACAACCTCTTATGATACCAGCACCCCCAGGACAGTGACCACACTTAGCACTAGCAGAAGTACTTCTACTGCTCTGCTAAAAGTGCTTCTGACCATGAGCCTGCTGCCCAGTATCTGCAAGGTTGTTTCTCACGGCTAATAAATCTCAGAGAACAAACTAAAGGAATATGAGGATCGATGGCAAAAGTGAAGCACAACAAGCAGAAAATAAAATATATGAAGGTACACTAAATGATCTAGTGTCATCCACCAAACCTGAAACTCTAGAGACATGATCAGTCTCTTCAAACACCTTCAGGGTAATAATACATAAAAGAAAGAAGGGATTTATTTAGTCTAGAAAATGGTAAGGACAGGGGGAATTGGCCAAAAGCAACGAACAGAAAAGTGGTGGCAGTAAATAAGAAAAAGATCTTAACTTTTAGATCAATTGGTTGCAGAAATAAGCTCCCTGAGGGCATTTGGTCAAGACACTATCATTGCAGATGCTACAGCAAAGGCTGGATAAATCGTTAGTTGGAATGATGTGACATGGTTCTGCAAGGGGCTTAGTAGCTGCCCAGTTTGATGATTTTTAGTATTATTATTGCACAAATAATATCATACATACAGCTCACTTGCCCCTGGGTTTCATACTTTCATTGCAAAGTAGGTCTAAAAAAGACCAAAGATGGCATAGAAACTATTAATTTCAATGTTTTTAATGTCTCAAAAATTAACTTATATTTTTAGCATCACATTTAGATGCTGCTGAGACTCTGATTTTACACCAACTTTTTATGCATAAAAATGCATTTTTTATGCATTTGCCCACACCAGCCAGACTGATGTTAATCACAAATTTCATTGTTTACAAACAACTTTCTGGAGCATGACTTTTTTCTTATGAGGTTACTGTCTTTGGCCAAATTTCATTTGTATTTTTTTCAAATGCTTTTGAGAGATGTGGCAAAGAACGACCACGGAAGTATAAACTGTCAAGGAGCAGCCATAAAGAAGGAAGGTGTTTTCTTCATTGATGAAGAAAAATTTGTTGATGAGTCATTATTTAAGTAATAATTAAAAAATTAAAGAGGAGGGAAATCTGAATCCACTAAGTCTTAAATAAGGAATTCTCTCAAAATATTCAGAAGATGAGAATCACAATTCCTCTGACACCAGCAAGATCAGGATTTCATTAAATTTCACGGACATCATCTCCCACGAGCACACAGATTAAAATTATAGGATTAAATAAACAAAAAAAGGATTGTGTAACACTATGAATTTATGCTTCCAGTAACAACTAAACGTATTATGTCCAATAAGCTACTAAAACGTTCTAACCAGTGCTTACACATTGCACCTTTTTACAGAAAGAAAGTGTAATTTCAAATGAGCTTTCTTGGTTACAGTGATAGGAAACGACATGGGATAGGAATCAAATAAACATGTCCATGTGCTAAGCCATTATCACTAACAGCAAAGGTAACGCAACTGCCTGCACTGGAACTGTCTTGTGGTAGTATGAGAGCAAAGTTTATTTACAGGCTCCAGAGAGACAAAGTCTGATATGAGCAGCTAATAACTATCAGCACAACACTGCAATACAACGGGGCTAGCTCGGAACACTGAAGACCATGTTTGGGGATTTTTTGGCAAAGATGATAGATGAGGTTTACTTTCTTTCTCCTGAACGTGCAGAGCTACCCTGCCCTCAAAGTAACATTTTCTTTACTACTTTTCTCACTGTGTAGTCTCCAGAATATAGCAAGAATCAATTTTAACTCCCTTGAAATATTCAATTATGATCACTTCTCAACCACAAGGTCATTTAGGAAGACCTGGGAAATAATTGTCCGCCAAGCCTCTAGTAGTCATTATGTTAAATACTGTTTACCAAAGGAAAACTCATTTTCTTCTTTACAGTCTTTGTGTAGAGGTCGCAAATAAGTGTCCTGCTCTCTTCAAATCTTGCCTCAGATTTCAAGGTTTGTGTCTTTATATGATCCAGATGCTTCGCTACAGGCATAAAACATTAACCTTGTGTCATATGAAGCATTTGTTAGAATTCTAAGATTTAGAAAAGCAATAAAAATAAGCGCTAACAAAATTGTATGACATCTAGATATGGGAAATAAGTAACATATGCTGGATATGGTAAACTTGTGACTTTAGACTGATAACTCTGTGAAATTAAAAATGCTATTAAGAAGTATCTTTACTAAAGGGTTCTTGTTTCCATTTCATTGGGGATTTACCTTTGAATATGTACTTAGAAAGTGAATTGGGTTTAGGGATTCTAGTTAGTGATTAATTTTGCATGTAGGTTTTTTTCAGGTAGAGCTCCCAGAAGAAAAAACACTATTGCATACAGTAGATATTCTAAAGCATACACTTTGCTTTCAATATAAGTAGCAGAAATTGGCTTCTGTCATCTGCTACCTGCTTTGTGTTGCCTGATACTCCAATATGCACACAGCTCCCACTACCGCTGGAGAAGAGCGGTACTGAAAATGTTATTCACAGCATTCAGCAATTTGGACAGATGTACACCAAAGAGATTGCAGCAGAATCACAGAATCACTATAGGTGGAAAAGATCTTTAAGATCAAGCCTGACCATTATCTAAATCTACTAGGACCACTACTACACCATATCCTTGAGCACCCTATCTAGACAGCCTCTAAAAACACTGAGGGATGGCAATTCAACCACCTCCCTGGGCAGCCTGTTCCAGTCTTTGAGAACTCATTCAGTAGAGAAGTTTTTCCTAATGTCCAACCTAAACCTCCCCTGGCACAACTTGATGACATTTCCTCCTTTTCTTCACACTGAACAGCTCCCTCAGCCACTGCTCCTAAGATTTATTCTCTAGACCCTTCACCAGCTTCATTGCCCTTCTCTGGACCCGCTCCAGCACCTTAAGGTCTTTCTTACACCGCAGCGCCCAAAACTGAACACAGCACTCAAGGTGTGGCCTTGCCAGTGCCAAGTGCAGTGGGACAATCACTTCTCTAGTCCTTCTGGACACATCATTCCTGATGCAGGCCAGGATGCCATTGGCCTTCTTGGCCACCTGGGCACATGCTGGCTCATGTTTGGCTGTCTGTTGATCAACATCCTCAGGTCCCTTTCTGCTGAGCAGCTTTTCAGCCACTCCTTCTGTAGCATTGCATGGGGTTGTTGCGGCCCAAGTGCAGGACTTGGCACTTGGCCTTGTTGAAGTCCATATGATTGGTCTCAGTCCAGTGATCCAGTCTGTCTGAAGAGCCTTCCTACCCTCAAGCATGAGATCAACACTCCCACCTAATGGTGTCATCTGCAAACTTACTGAGGGTGCTCTCAATCGCCTCATCAAGATCAGTGATAAAGACATTAAACAGGAGCGTCCCCAGCACTGAGTCCTGAGGAACACCACTAGTGACCAGTCACCAACTGGATGTAACTCCATTCACTACCATTCTCTGGGCCTGGACATCCAGACAGTGTTTGATCCAGCAGAGTGTGTACCCGCCCAGGCCTCAGCAGCCATTTTTTTCATGAGAATGCTGTGGAGAACAGTATTAGAGGCTTTGCTGAAGTCCAGGTAAACAACATCCACCGCCTTTCCCTCATCCACCAAGCAGGTCACCTTGTCATAGAAGAAGATGAGGTTCATTAAGCAGGACCTGCCCTTCATGAACCCGTGCTGACTGGGCCTCATTGCCTGGTTGTGCAGCAGATGGTGTGTTACGGCGCTCAAAATGATTTGTTCCGTGACCTTCCCTGGCACCGAAGTCAGACTGACAGGTCTGCAGTTCCCTGGATCCTCCTTCTCACTCTTTTTGTAGATGGGCATGACATTTGCTGATCTCCATTCCGTTGGAACCTCCCTGGTTAGCCAGAACTGCTGATAAATCATGAAGAGTGGCTTGGTGAGCACATCCACCAGCTTCTTCAGCACTCTTGGGTGTAATCCATCTGGCCCCATAGACTTGTATATGTCTAGATGATGCGGCAGGTCACTAACCTTGGATTATAGAGGCCTCTTTCTGTTCCACATCTGTGTCTTCCAGCTCGAGGGGCTGGCTACCCATCAAACAACTAGTCCTGCTGTTAAAGAGTGAGGCAAAGAAGGCATTCAGTACCTCAGCCTTTCTGTCATCCCTAGTCACTCTGTTTCCCTCTGCATCCAGTACAAGATGAGGATTCTCCACAGTCCTCATGTTTGTCTGCGAGCTCTCTGTGGGTCCCCACATTCCTTCTGGCAATGGCTTTCGGTCGAGTGGCAACCATGTCCTTGTCCTCTTCTGGAAGGGCAACGACCGAGAGTTGAGTTCACCTCTCAAGCCAGGAGGGCGGACCAGTTACCACCAACAGAATTTACCTCTGGCACTATTGTAACCCTCAGCATCCTGCAAGCACATCCTTCTTACCAAACCACCACCCCACGCCCAGAGGAAGCACCCTGGCCCCATAGCTTTCTCCAGCTCTGTGCACAGGGTCTGTGCTCCCCCGAGAAGGAGCTCCCTAGGTGACAACACTCGCCACTTGTTTGCTCAATGCTCCCAAAGGGCTCCTTTATGACGCAGGGGGGATGGGGTGGCAGGAAGGTGGGGGTTGGAGGGTGGTGGTCTCAGTGAGTGCCCGTTGTCACAGTTATGCCTCATTCAGCACTCACACCAGTGGGGCTGCTCCACTCAGGCCACCTCAGCAGCCTGCCCACCAGCTGCAGGCCCTTGGCACAGCCAAGCTGCTTTCCCAGCTTTTCTCAGGAAAAAAAGAGTTCCTTGTCAGCCTTTTTTGCCACAATTCCCTTCCCCAATGCGGACTGATCTTCACTGAAGATGGTCTCCATGAGCCCACAAAGATAGTAGACGAGAGGTTCTCTAGTCCGCAAGTTTTTCACATGAACTTTCAAGGGACTTTGTGGCTACTGCATCTACAGTATATGATCTGATCTGCTGTGATGAAAGTTAACTCTATTCTAGCCAAGCCCAATAGATAGACACAATATTAATAACAAGTAAATTAATTTAAAACAGAACATATTATTGAGTATTTCTCTTCAACATCAGCACAACTTCCATTTTATACAGGAGTTTCAAGGCTACATTTTACAAATTTGATATTTACCTTCAGATCTTAAAACAGCAGAATTCAAAATCTGAATGATTTTGTGCTGAGATGTGGGGAAGAAAAGGAAAACCCTATGGACACAGACCAACAGTAGCAAGAGTAATTTTTAGGTTAAATTTTTACAGATTAATAAAGTGCTGAAAGGAATGCAATTTAATAATTTAATCTTAGCAATCATGCCTGCTTGTCTCCCTTTATGATGGCTCTAAACCATACACAAAATGATATACTTATTTCAAGTGCTCTCCGATGTTGTACTGCGTAAATTATCAACTTAGGTTGATATCTGTCACACAGAAATTATGATAAAGCGCTATATATTTTAATTAATATATGTATTAAATGAAAATGATCAGATTATCAACTAAATTAAAAAGCTAGCCTATTATTATGATAGTTTTAAATGGCAAGTTAAATGTACAATCATTGATTAGAAGCTTATTTCATTAATATAAGGAGAATTTCAGCATCTTTTTACATTTGTATTTAATTATAAAAGAATAGGTCAGATGATCTTGTTTTTTGTTCATGTAAAAGTTACATGAAATTAACGTGCAATTAAACAAGGATGAAATGAACTTTTAGCTATGCAGGGCACTTATGTTGCTCCCAAAAGGATAAATTAGGGGAATAAAAGCCAAGGGCTTTATGCCAGCGTGGAAATTGAATATTGCTAAGCAGAAGAGTATTAAGCAATGAATAAACTAACAAAAAGTGATTATTTTATTGTTTTTCTTAGTATATTCATCATGCAGGTCTCCATCAAAGCTGGCAGAGCTATCTGTCTTACACAACTGACTAATGCAGATTTCTATCATATGTAATATGCCTTAAGCGCTTACTGTGCTTACATCTCCACTCACTATAATGAGAACTTTTACACTTGTCTCAGATGTGGGCACCAAATTTTGAGTTAGTACTTTTCCTGTATGTATACATACATTCAAGGGTTTCTGTTTTGTAGGAACTGCAGTCTTCGCATTTGCCCCTCTTTTTTTTTTTTTTTTTCCTCAGTTCAGCTGGCAGCAGCAATACGGGACGGAGTATGTATGGAACATCCCCACTCCTTGCTTGATTTCAGCACTCCTGCTCTTTGTCATTAGATGTTTAAGAACGATAAAATCAAGATTGTTCCCTTAAAAACACCCAATCTCTTGTTTCTATCAAGAATATTCTTGACTATCACTTTTTACATGAAGACATAACAGATGAGCATTAGCCACAGGTAAAAATAACATTTTTTCAATTGAATATAAAACTCACAAACTTCCTAGGAATCACAAACTTAGCAATAGTTACAGTGTCGGTGATTAAAAGCATTTAAAGATCAATCACTAAGACATTATCATTTTCTCTTATGGATTTCTCTTACGTTTATATCAGTCTCAACTAGTCACTTTTTCTTTTTTTTTTTTTTTTTTAACTCTACTTCATGATTAGAAATTTCTAGCATCATGAAATGCAGCAACTAAAGTAAATGACTTTGAGATGTCACAGGGGAAATATTATTACAACTACAGGATCTAGCAATTACATTGTTGAGTAGTATTATTAAGTAGCCTGTGAGCTAAATAATGCATGCATTTATCAAGGAATATTTTTTTTTTTTTTAAGAATATAGAAGACAACAAGCTCAGAAAGATACGGTTGTTTGGAAGAACCAGAGGAAGAAGCTCATTTAGATTAGCTTTTCACATTTAACTGATTTAATACGATAATATCCAGGTATACTTTAGAGGTCCCACTCATAGTATCTATAAAATTTTTAGAAATAATAAATAACATTATTGAATGTGTTTGCCATTTACACAGAGAAATTAATTTTATTTACTGTATTCTCTATTTTTGTCTTAAAGAGTAAAAAGAGATCTTGGCCCTGGATGAACAAATAGTATAGCAAAGAGCTATATTCATAACCTTTAGATCCCTGAATTTATGCATCAGTGAGACATACTTTGCCAGAGAAGGAATTAAATTAGAAACTGCCTCTTAAGGAAGGGATAGAGAAATCCATTATGTCTCGGCTGGATTCCTTGGTGTTTCAAGGAATGTCAACAAATTAGCTTTTATTATTTGTGCCTCAAACAATTACAAGCTCAGTGATGTTTAGAATAGAACCTAGTGAACTGAAAATGCAAATCACAAAAGAACAATTTAAAAGAAAATATTTAAGGTAGTGTAATTAAAATAGAATTAAAATACACATAGCAATTCTTTAATCTCAAGGCTCCTTGAGTTCAACATCTATTTCAGAAAAGGCAGCTTCATCTCATTTGCAGGAAGAAGGAAAGTAAGAAAAGAAATACATTGGTGGAAGCTTTACTTCTTTACTTTAAAAAAGCAAATGAGCGTCTAACAACTTCCTTTTGGCAACCAAATAAAAAACCCAACTTAACTAAAAATATGGTTACCCTTCTTTAACCGCTGTTACCGACATTTTAAATCTTGAATTCATCTTTTTCCCCAGTTTTAAAATCAAGTCAGCTGTACCTTCTGAATTCAAGCTGGGAACATATTTGAACATGCCTTAGAAGGCAGCATCTGCTAGTTCTACTCTCTTCCAGCACAGGGTGCCAAACTTATGATCAGAAACAAATGAAATAAAATGCACTTTGTGTATGGAAAGAGTAATTTTCACTTTCATTAACTTCAGACTTTCCACTGTTCACTTTGTTTTTAATGTCTTGCCTATCTGTGTAATGAGGTAGAAAGAATCAAGCTTCCTTCTTCACCTGCTCTGCACTGCCTGTTTCCTCATCTCTCGTTTCATTGTATTCCTCTTAAACATTTTTTTTTGAATGCAGTCATTGACAGACTTGCCTTAATGGGAAAAAAAATGGAAAATATATACTGTCTGATATACTATAGTTTTATAGTGACATAAGATGACAAACTTCTGGAGATCCCAGGCAAATCACAATCCACAATGACAAATGTCTGTCAAAATAGTTTCAGCATTGCTTCAAAGTAGGATTTATTGCAGGTTTTAAAGATGTAAGATTCCAATATGACTTAACAATATATGAGGAAACCAGTATCTGTAGTAGAGAGAAATTAACTACTATGTATAATAAAAAGTTAAGCAGCAGCACATGAAAGAGATTAAAGAATAAAGGAAAATCTACCAATTTAACCTTTTAAATTTCACCACTGTTGAAGTCTAATGGGAGTATTAATGATGTACTTAGAAATCACTGAAACAACATATTGCATAGTACAACAGCATCAATAAAAAGGAAATATATCCAATTTTGTTCTTATTTATGGATAAACTATTTGGCAAAGTATAGACTGCTGAAGAAGACTATGAGAACATCTAATAGTGCATAATATCTTTTCAGGTTTTGTATTTAAAGCATGTTCAAGGTTATGTGTTTACTGAAGCATACTCAGTGCCTATAAATAAGCATATTATTTGAACTGCTTGAGCTTCACATGTCTCTCAAAAAAAAAGATTATCATGAGGTTTACAAGAGACGTATGCAATCGGACATTTCTTCCACTCCAAGTTATATTACAAAATATTTGTATTTATAAGAATGATAATTGTAGTATTCAAAATAGTCACAAAAAGTATAACGGAAGGAATGACATTTGAGCTAAGTATTTTACATACAATTAAAAAGTGTCATTTACCTATGAGTTTTAGCTGTGGGCTGGTAATCGAAATGTTCTCAGAGAGAGACTTAATTTAATGTTTGCCAAATTGTTACTTCATTGCAGATAATGCTACAAGCTGTATAAAGAGCAACAAACAAATCCCTATGTTTTTCTATGGTGGACGTAAAAAAAGCCAACCCTATAGCAGCTGCAATGAAGAAGCTATAGAATGACTGTGTAGGAGGTTTTATCAAAGCCAGTAACATTTTGAACAAAGGCCTTATCATATACTTGCTTCTGTATCATATTAATTGGTTTCTTATCACATTAGCCAACTCCCCTCTCCCTAATAGCATACAAAAGTGAATAATATGTTAAAACGTTGATAATACTTTAAGACTTATTAACAACTTTCATGAGATTAGTTTTTTCCTTTTCCACTGGCACAGTAAAGCGCTCAGATCACATACTGTCAAGTACCTTTCATATCATATTAGTTTAAATGAAATCATTAAGACAAAAGGCAGGCCAAAGTCTCACTCTTTAAGTAACTTCCTAAGTATACAGGCTTATATTTTATTACAGTAGATCACAGAAAGCATTTCTACTGGTGGCATTTCCCTCACATAATTAATATGATGATAGATGATTAGGTTTCATATAACAGTCACATAAAAGGCAGTCTTAGCATCCTTACTCCACAGGCACTGTAATAACTCAGGTTCCTGGAGTACATCCATAGATGTACAACTATTGCATTAAGGGGTGATGATGTTGTCAGTCCTCTTCCTGTATTTCCAGTTAGTTGCTCTCTGAAAACTGACTACCATACTAACATGGTATTTTAATTAAGGAATGTGTGGTAGTTGACACGATCACTGATAGAGGATTTAAACACAGATTTACAGTTGTGGTTTACTCATTTGGATAAGAAAAATATTCCGAGTTGAATTCACACAAATTTAAAATGAAACAACAATTTTGAAAAGATAGAACCTGTCAAATTTCTTCACACAAACACATCTCTACTCATTAAGAAAGTTGAGGGGAAACTGCCAAAGAGGGAGTTCTCATAACTGAATCTGCAGGATGCATTATGTCATTCTGCAACGCAAATGATGCATAAGGCAAATGGCCTCCCACTCTCCTTGAGGAAACATGGGGTTCAGGGAGCTCAGCATCCAGCAGAGCACTGGGAGGATGACCACAATATCAGCAAAGCAGATGGATGCAAGAAAGTTTCTATGCATTAGTGCTCACTGGTTTATTATTGGGAATTAGAAGTATTTTAACAAAACTATCTCTACGTGTTAGCAGCACTGTAATTTGACTAATAATAACTTTGGGTTTATTTTGACTAGACAGTTCAAATGTTGTTTAAACGATCAGTAAATTCCCGGTGCTTCATAAGGTGCATTTCCTTAGTCAACACAAATTTCACAGGAGAGAGCACATGTCCACAGAAAAAAAAAAATATCTATAGCATGCTCTTAGTGTGCACACCAACTTTCTTTAGCTCAGCACAGGTACCCCTCTATGTATGATTGTACTCGTGGGATAATCTGCATTCGTCTTTCGAACGTGCAGACAAGACTGCTATCTGCTATGATCTGCATTAGCATGCAGGCCAGAAAAAGGGTAAAATGAACCCAAAGGCATTTACAAGAGCTATCTCTACGGGCTTCAACTTTTTTTCTGAAAATTTGGGAGAGATGGGAATCAATGTATGGTGACACAATCAGGGCTTTTACTCAGCTGACATCCTGAAATGACTAGCCCAGTTGTGTTAGTGCAGGAAGAAGCAACATGTCAGATATCCACAACGGGCACACTTTACTTTCCTTTAGGAACCAGGGCTAAAAAAAAAATAAAAATGACAGCTATGATTTTTTTTAAAGCACAGTCCGGTCTCAGGTCTCTACTCCTGAATGGTAAGAATTGCACTTCTTTTGTTCTAGAGGCAAAATTTCACTGCACTACTTTTTCAGCAGAAGCTGTAACAGAGGCACAGTGCTGCAGATCGAACTGCAGTCTTGAAAACGGTGGCAGTGACCCATTATCTAAAGTTTCACGTCTAAATTTATTTATTTAGTCAGCTGTGTTAATAGATCTCTGTGTTAATAGATCTCTGCAGCATTCCACTGTCTGGACTGCACCTATAAGTGGACTGATAAATCTTAACAGGTAATAAACCAACTATGATTCCCTCCCTTTCAAATACATAATATTTGCATACGAATGAAAGCAGAACTGTGCCTCAGCACATATTTTAGGCATGACTTACATTACACGCCCCAGATTTCCTGTTTAAATAACTTTACAGTGCCTTTGTAACCAGTTGCATCAGGGTTGTTAATTTTGAGTTTAACATTTATTTTCCTAAGAAAAATGCCTTGATGTAGGAGATACAACAGATACTATACATTATTCCCTAGCAGTATCGCGGAAATCAATGGATTAAAAAAAAAAAAGAATACAAAATTGCCCACTAAAACCTACAATGAACATTGAAAAACAACTCCAAAAAATCTAATAGAAATAAAATCAGCAACTTCCCAGTATACACTGGTAGATAAGCATTTAGAAAGAGATTGATACGAAGATTAAAATTCTATAATTGTAAAAAATAGGGATGCAACTTGTAATCTTTCTACTGCGATATGAGAACATTTTTCTTGCCTAGCAGTATAGGTCCCATTTCTAAGAAGGAAAGGTAAGGCGTATGCAAACTTACATCCATGCCTACATAAGTATACATTTATCAATGTACTATGTTGTGGAACATAAATTTATATGCATGCATTCCACTAATATCAGTGGTTTATTTAGATACTGTTGAAGGACAGTATTGTATAAAGCTGTTGCTGTTCACATAGTGTTTCTGTAATGTAATCATCCTTAACATTGAAAGCAATAAGGTATGGAAAGAACACAAAAACCCCACTTTATTTCAATAGGCCTCATGTATACACAACTTTGATGAGCAGTAGTTAAGAAAGTAAGTAATTAAATGATATAGTTTGAGCTTTACGAACTTTTTCAAGAATTACCCATGTTTTATTAAGAGAAAAATAAAGGTACTCTGTTTTCCTAAATGTGTCGTCTGAACACTCGCCTTCAGTACCACACCTTGCTCAAATTAGTGTACTTGGCTACCCCAGTCATTTTCTACTGCTAATCTAATCTCTCTGTAAAGTATCAGCATCAGTTTTTGGTCCTGTCACAGTCTGCCCAAGGGGGCTGAGTCTCCCCATCTGTTTCCAGATGAACATTGAAAACATTGGGACATAGAGACAACACCGGCACAATTACCTTATCTACCTGAAACTGAACTACAACGTAGGCAACAGAGCTAATCAGTCTTTATAATCAATGGAGAGAAACAGAAGCTGTTAGCATGAAATTTATTTGATCTCTTAGGTACCTGCTTTAGGATAAAATGAATTATGTCTAGATCTGCCTTTTTTTTTTTTCTGTAGCCTGTAATCAGAGTCTAGAAAGGTAACTCTGACACAGATGCTGCTTGTAAGATAAATACCATCTCTTTTTGCCCTCTGAGTGTACCTACTTCTTTTTTTTTGGCATATTGATTTACATAAAATGAAGGATTTAGAGTACTCACTCCTGATAAAGAATAAAGATCCTGTTTCAGTGCCTGTTTAATAAAAAGTTCAAAGAGGGACAACCACATTGAGGCTGAGACAAACCCAGCCCAAAAGAATCAATAAATAGATTTGCTTTACTTACTCTAGAGAGTCAGCTCTGAGCGTCTGCTTGGCCTCATTCACGGCACTTTTGAAAAACAGGTATTACTCATTTTCTGAAAGTATAGCAGTCCTCAGAAAAAAATACTTATTCTGAGGTAAATAGGCTTCACTTCATTCTCAAAGAGTTTCAAAAGTTTTAATTTGATTAAATGCAAACCACAAAAACTTTAAAAAATCATGAAAGACTTCACACAATACAAAAATCATTTTCCATTCCAATAGCAGATTAAAAAAAAGATTTTAAGAAAACAACAACAGTGTGCCTCACAATTAAGTTCAATAACTGCTATGGGTTCATCTTTGTGATTTAGAAAGTAAATTTCTCTTCAATCTGCTTCACTCCTACAGCCAAACCTGTGGTAATAGAATGATGCCAAGGTCCTAGTTTGTCCCTTTGAGAAAAATGGAAGTCAAAGCATTGGAGCTAACCATATAAATGAGAAAATATTAATGTATCAACTGGTATTTAAGGTGACTTTGACTGCCAAGAAACAACATTAGAAGGTTCTCACTCTGGCTCTGCCTTGGCTTAGTGTCAAATGTGAACACAGAGCCAAGGCAGTCACAGGTGCTGAACTCTAATTTAAGTTTAACTTTCATTACACTCCCCACCATATTGTGGCCAAAAGAGTAGACCTGCCAAATCTTCATCTGGAACCAAAAAGGCTCTTAATTGGCCACCAAGGGTGAAGACAAAAAAGAAGCCCTGTTTTATTTCCCATTGGGAGACAGAGAGTCAGATATTATAAAGTACAATGACGAGCTCCAAAGTCCCTCCAAGGTTTTGGCTTTCAATGTATCAGTACTTCCTCTCATCTTCCAAATCATTAGACTAAGGCAAAATGTTTCCTTCTTCATTTTTTATTTATACAAAATCCAGGAAAATAACTGTGTTTATAGAGTCAATCCAGTCATGCATACAAAAAACTTTACCAACAATGACCCATTCCTTGTTATTCTCAACAGCTTTCTATCCCAGCCTGATATCAATCTTTCAATATGTTCTACAGAGAAATCTATAAGGTAGCTGAATACTTAAACCAGTGTGGCCTGTGTTTTTTTAAAAGTCATAAGGACAGTATCAGACAAAGAGAACAAGTGATTGAGCACCAAGTCCCTTGGCCATTTGTGAAGATCCTTAAGTGCAACATTCATTCACCTAAGTTAGTCTTCTAAGAGAGGAGTTGAGCATATTATCCCTGCTGCCTTTATAGTTAAAGGAAATAAAAAGCCATTTGGAAATGCAGGTTAATTGCACCATTTTACGATGGAGTTAAATCATTGTCCAAAGGTCTATCTCCATTGTCTACAGAGACAAGCCTGGAAGAATAGCTTGACTGAGACAACTAATTGTTAAATATCTATGTATTTCATTGTAACTGAGTTCGCTTGGAACTTTCTGCAATTAAAGGAGAGAGAAAGAGGTGAAACAACAGCTATTTACTGATAAAAAGATAAAAATACCTTTTTGTTCTACTTAGAGCAGAACGAAATTACAATTATTTTCCATATAGATTCTTCATACATTGTTTCCTCAGTTCAACTTTGTGGTATTTGCTGGCTTTTTGAACCCTTTCTTTTTAGCCTTTTTGGAATGTGAACCACAGGAAAATTGGAGTTGTTGAGTTTTAATGTACATGTATCATAGTTTTGGTGGCATTGGTGTCTGGTATAAACATTGATTTGTGAACTGAAAAACTATTCTAGTCTAGAAACACAAAATACTGATCAATTTGCACCTCTTTCAAGAGAAAGGGAATTCCTGGAAAATGGTCGCCTGTCTTCTGCCTCAACAGTCTCATTATAAACAGGAAATGAATGCTCTTTGTTCAAACAAGGGTTTGATTTAGAGTCTTACGATCTCTTTTCAAATCTCTGTAAAATATTTAGATTACCATGCCTATTACNACAGCAAATAAATAGACGTTTTTTATTTAGTAATAAAAAGCAGTGATGAAGAAAAAAAAAAAAAAAAAAAAAAAAGAGAATCAAAAGCATCTTCTCCAACAGAGTAAATTTTTGGCAAACAGCTATTTACTTTTCTAAGCACTAACCGGTACACAACATTCTCACTACTTCTTCCCTCCAGCACTAGGTTTTAAACTAGCATTTGACTATCCTTGAAATAGACAGTTAATTTTCTCATGTCAGCTTTTCTTTTAGTTCCTTACCATCCAGAAAACTACCTTTATTTATGTCCAATCCCTGGATGCTGCACAGCTGATACTGCAATCTGCTAATATCTGATTTTTGGACAGACAGTTGTACTTGTCTCATAACAAAACACTCCTGCTCTCTAACACACAAAGAATTAATATTTACCCTTACTGAACCTTTCAACCTGTACCAGAAACTTTAACATAAGCTGTCCAAATCTCCATCCACCCTTGACTGGGAAGATTAATAATAATTCCTTTTGGCCAGCAATGGTTTCCATGGTAATCAGGTGGTAGACAGTGCTGAAGTAGATTTCATCAGTTGTAAAACAGCATTAGAATTATCCTACACTTCTAATTATATCTTAGTAGGACTGACTTTTACATCCTGTAGCTCAGAGGCATAAAAAGAGTTTTAACTCTTGGAAAGCTTCCACAAGGAAAGTAATTGCAGTGCCCTCTTCTAATAGTTGGGGATTTTAGGGGCATTTTGGGGTGTATATTTGGTTTGCTTGTTTTGTTGTTTTTTTTTGTTGTTATGGTTGGTTGGGGTTTTTTTCAGGATTTTTATAAAAGGAATGAAATACGATGAAATACGGTTAAGATGCACATGCTGTATAATACTGAGACTTTCAGTGATTGTTTCATGTGCTAATGGGACAACTGAAACTGCTGCAGGTCTTAGGAAATTAATGTCAGAATAAATCATGTATCTTCAAAAACCATAGATTTAAATGTGAGGATAGGTGATTCCAGCAGCAAGGACAAAGACATTTTTCAACTTACGCTGTAAACGTTTGTATTGCTGCACACACCCCCCCCCCACCCCCCCCCCCCGATTATTTCTGTTCATTTCTTTAAATAAAAAGTCCTTGGGAAAATCCAATATGAGATTTTTATTCCACAGACCAGCTGGTTCCCCTGGCATAGCAGTAGCCAGCATATGATAAGCATGCCAAATGAATACTTAATCCTTATTTTAGTGGCAAACGCAAGAGTTGTTTGATGCATGTTTAGAATATGAATTAAACTTGAAAAGAAGGCAGCTGAAAATTACTATATATGCCTACATTTACCACAGCACAACTTAATTCAAAGGATGGCAGTACATTTACAGTCAGTATTCCTGGAAGCTCTAGATAGGTTTAGGAGTGAGAGAAGGGGAAAGAAGAAGGGAATAAACAAGAGCTCATTACCTGAGCTTATTTTGCAGGTGAGAAAGACATAGGATAAGGCTGAATGGAGAAAAAGAATGCATACTTGATGAGACTCTAGGATGATAAATTTGGTAGCTTTGGCTCCAACTTGAATTTTTCAGCCTATCATCTTTAAGTACACATCTGACTGCAAGCACTTCTGTTACATGAACAGCTATAGCTGTACATACACCAAATTGGAAACTCATCTTTGAAACTATGACCCTCACAGTCAGGCATGTAGTCAACAATAGGAAATGACAAAAGGGACTGATAATGCAACTTTTCCTCCCAGTGAAAGGAAGTTGCCATGACAGGATAGAAGAAAGACAGCAACATTTTGCAAATACATACTTTATCAAGTTTGATATTATGCAGAGTTTAAAATTGCTAAAATTCATGCCAGAGGTAATGGAGCAGGTCAGAATATATTCAGAAGTTACCTAAAAATACTACCAGAAATGTAAACGTGATTCTAGTTCATGGGGTATAAATGATCAGTGAGTGCACACCGTGAACACGCTCTGCAGCCAGGAGACACCCGGTGATGGGCGGAGGTTTGAGCGAAGGCCCTGCAGCAGGATTTCTCAAGTCCAAGGTTTGTGGTTGCAGGGCTTCTAGATTCTCACTGCTGTCTATTCATGGAAGAAGGAGCCCTAAATCTGCGGCTTAAGTCATGCTCTTCAGCACTGCAGTTACAGTAAGGATTCTTGGAGCACTGGGGAACTCCTGCTGCAGAGACAAGACTTCAAACCTGGAAATCTACCAAACGTGATCTGAGATCTGAACCTCCAGGATGGTACGTCCAGAAGATATGAGTGGGTAGAGAATCATTCTGATGACTGTGGAGAAACAAGCATTGCTACTTCCATTTTCCAGGTCTAATTTTGTCTGGAGTTGAAGTTGGTATTTACTACTAGTTTTAGTAGTTTAATGCCCAAGAGATCCAGTCAAATTTGAGGACCTGAATGTGCCTGATACAATACAAATACAAAATGAAAACTACCACACGAAAAATAAGGCTTAGAAGACATCTAAAAAAGGGATATTATAAAAAATAGTAGCTTGAGAGAAAAAAACCCAACCAAATAGAAGGAAAATGGAAGAAAACATTTCAGAGTACTAAAGGGTATAAAGACTGGTAATAGGACTATGACCTTTCAACTTCTGACAGACCATCAGTTTGCATGTGATCCAGTTCATTAATATGTCCAAACAAAACATCATTACTGACTGATGGCTATTCAATAGCTTATGAAAATTGATCCCATGGTTTCAGTTCACTTCCTGTTGGACAGATATCTGCATTACAGTTGACATTCTTGTTGACAGTATCAAGAAGAATGTCATACATAGAGCAGAACTGGAGAAAATCTGTAAAGAGATTTTGATTTCTTGCAGGAAAACAGTTTGTTTGCTTGGCTTTTTCAGTATAGGACTCTGAATAATCTTTCAGAAGATATTCTTTCTAGCTAATCTCAGATCGACAGTAGCCTTCCCTGAGTAGAAATGTGGTGCTCAGCAATATTTCAATAAATACCTGTAAAGGATGGAATTCTACATTTAAATAATTTACATTATTCAAAATTTACTTCTTTAGATGTGCCATTTTTGCATTATGGAAATGGCTATTCCAGTATTTACAGTATTTCATAACTGGTTTTATACTTGTGCTAGAGTGTTTTGAAAGCAGCCCCTACTACCCTATAGTAATTACAGACAGCCCTAACCTTCATCACGAGCAGTCTTATCAAATTCTGTGCTACTCCTAACATGGCTGAGGCCAGCTATAACCCTAAGCATCTTTCTGAACCAGGACAAAGCTAAAGAAATTTGTAAAAGGTAAACTGACAAGATTATAAGGGAGACCACTGCACACCAGACTTCAGTGAAGGACACAAAGCCTAGCAAAAAGTAGTCATATGTTTATCACTCCATTTGTTTAAGAGAGAGGACAGAGCAAGCAGCAAAGGAAATGAGTTCCAGATTTGCCTCATAATTTGCAGATGTAGGGTAATTAAGAAATTAAGCTTAACGTTGCAAGAGAAAGCACAGAATAAGGACAAAAGTGTAACATAATTAGAATCACATTAGAGTAAGAAGACTGAAGACTTGATTCTGCATTTATCGAAGGCAATAGCAAAAGACCATTATTTTTGACTCAGGCAAGATTGGATTCCTTAAAAAACTGACATGTTTCCAAAATACCTAAACAATTACAGCAAAATAGAAGCAACAAAAGGAAACAGATTGTTCAGATGTTGCAAATAGGACACAGCTAATAGCATCAGACAGAAACTAAATCATGCATTTGTTAGTGTGAGACACAATGTACCATAAGCTATAGAAAATCTTCAAGGACCTCTGGATTGCAATATTTTACAGTTGAGGAAAATCTAGGTTTATACTTCCTCCTATCCACTTAATAACAATTGAATTGTAATAGAAATATCCTGGGGAAATTCAAAAGAAATGTTTCTCGGTGAGATTTATCTGACTAGATCTACAACTAAGACAGGATTTCTTGTACTCTGTAAAAAGAACTAGAATTTTTAGAGTATGACCTCATTTCACTGCTACTACTAGTCGATTCTATTAATTTATTACTATTTGTAATAAATTAGTAGAATCATATCCTAGAAAAGCCTATTTCTTATCAGTAACTGGAGAGGTAATCTGGGTAACAAGATAAAGTATATCACTCTGATTTAGGGTAGGGGCACCAAACTTTCATAGGGCTGGCTAATCATTACTGACGAACCTTGGTGGGGGCAGGAGACTCAAATTAATGTAAGCCTCTGTCATGATCTGTATCATATATAATATGGACTGAGCCAGGACAAGTTATCCCTCTACATCTTTATGTTCGCGCAGAAAATATCGGAAATCAAAGGCCTCTTTCACCTCTCCGTTCTTGGCACAGAAGAACACTCCTCTCCACAATTTAGCCTACAGCAAAGCCAGCCTCAGACCAGTCCTTTGCATCGTGACAGGAAACATGCTAATCACTGAGTTCCCCTTAAGGGGAAATTGCACCTGACCAACCTGACTTCCTTCTATGATGACAGAACTGGCTGTGACCATGAGAGGGGGATGGTGGATGTAGCGTACTTTGACTTTAGTAAGGCATTTGTCACAGTTGCTAATTGTATTCTTACAGACAAATTCATGAACTGTGGGCTGGATAAGTGGACAATAAAGTGGGAGTAAAATAGGCTGGACTGTTGGTCCTAAAGAGCAGTGATCAGCAGTAAAAAGCCAACTGGCACTATTACTGGGACAAATATTGTTCAATGACTTTAATAATAACCTGGAGGATGGGAGAGAGGACACAGAGAGAGGCATATTTGCAGATGATACAAAATTGGGAGGAACAGATAATGTGCTTGAGGGCAGGGCTGCTATTCAGAGGGACCTACACAGGTATGAGGAATGGGCTGGTAGCAGCATTAAGAAGTTGAACAAAGTGTAAAATCCTGCATCTAGGAGGAAATAACTTCATGCAATAACAGAGGCTGGGGTCTGGCTGGATAGAAGGCAGCTTGACAGAAAAGTATCTGCAGGTTCTGATGGACAAACTGAACACAAGTAAGCAGCACATCCTTGCAGGAAAGACATACAACTGCAACCTGGGACACATTAGCAGAAGTGTAGTCAGCATGCCCAGGACGACATTAGCCAGAGGGACTGTAGGATCTCCACAGGGACATTAAGACATTAAAAATGCAACTGGACATGTCCCTGAGCAATATTCTCTAACTGGACCTCCCCTGAACAGGGGTGAGACAGAGGACTGCCAGTGATCTTTTCCAGCTAATAAACTTGTGTTTCCTGTGAGTATAGCTTGCTCTGATAAAGTACTCTCTTGCTTCTGAAGGCACAGAAAGCCATGAAGGCTTTTGGTGTTTACTAAATCTAACAGAAATAACACTGCAAGGGGAAAAAAAAAACAAAACAACAGTCAGGTCTGTCCCTGGGTTAACTGGAAAGAGTTATGCAGACAGTTTAAAAACCTTAAAGTTAAATAAAACGGAAAATTTATATATGCTGGCTGTCAGCAATGTAGACAAATTCATATTTAGTTCAGATAAGGGCACTTCAAAGAAATTGGTTAAAGAGGCATAAATGAGACTGAAGAAAAATAAACTTGACCAAGACTTAAGGAACCAATGTAGTATGGTAGCCAAAGGGAAATCAATGTTTGGAAATAGGCCTATTAAAAAAAGATAGAATTATTTAAAGAACTAGCAGACAGATACATAACAAGGGCAGCAACGTATTAGAAAGGATTAGTTCCTATGTGATTTTGTTTTAAAATAGTTGTTCAATGCAAATAAGCTAACAGATTCTATCTATAAGCACAGTAAAGTAGCACTGTTTAAAGAAAAATACTTTAAAAATCTTGTCTTGCAGGCTGCCACTGAAGGTCACATTTGTTGTTTAGTCAATTGTACAAGCCTATTTTCAGTTTCTATCATTTATCCAGCTTCCTGTCAGAGGACAGGAGCCTAATATAAAGAAATTAAACTGTGAAGACAATCTCTTTAACATAGTTCAGAAAGAAATGTGCGTTTGTATATTAGGGATAAACTCCAAGAGCATCTGTTACTCTCAGTGAAACCTCCTAAGTTTACTTGACGTATAAAAAGGGACAATAGGCATTTGAATAGGAATATGATCGGTTTTTCTAAGAGCAACTACGTGGATAGTCATGGAACTCGGTAATTTCAAAAATGATAACCACTTTGTGGTGCTATTAAGTAGTCAAAAGAACCTGAAAATAGTAAGGATTGTAAAAGCAGTTTCATAATTCAATCCTTTACACAGTGAAATAGCTACAGTTTCAAGATTAATATAGCTTTGTATAACTCAGAGTATAAGGCTACACTTTCTCAAAAGCAGACATATTTTCTTCCTTGAAATTGTAATCTTGAAGTAAACACTTCTAAAAACTAGTGTAATTCACTGCCCTGTAAAGTTTTTTTCACTCACAAGTTAATTAATAAGCTACAAATGAAAACCCCACATAGTCAAGCACAATGAGCAATCAGAAATTAGTATGAATTTTTTTCCTTCCTTTTTCCCATTCACTTCTGTTGATAAACCCTGGTGGACAGCTAAGCACCACAGAGACACTTGTTCACTTCCCCCCCACCTCCCAGTAGGATAAGGGAAGAGGCAAGGAAGAATTAAAGCAAGGAAACTTAGGTGTTTAGATTTTAAAAAAAAAAAATGTAAAAAAAAAAAAAAAAGAAGGATAAGCAGAAGAAGAGAAATGAAAACAGAACAAGTGATGCAAAGGTAATCATTCACCACCTGCCAAGGATAGACAGATGCCCAGCAAGTTCTTGAGCAAAAGACGGCAAATCTTCCTAAAACCTCCTATTTTCCCTTTTATCGCTACCCGTGACATTAAATGGTATAGGTCACAGTGAGAACATGTCTTATCAGTAGTGTTTTGGTCACAAATCCAAAACACAGTTCGATATGAGCCACTATGAAGAAAATTAACTTTATCCTAGCCAAGTACGCTTTCTTTCCTGATCCCTTCCCTTCTCTCTCTTTCTTTCAGGAACGGCATCTCCCGTGTACGGTGATTTGTACCTTTTTGCTCTTAGCAATATAGTGTTACATACACAATTATATTTCACTTCTGCATGCTAATGCTGAAAATAATTTCTCTTTTTCAGGCCTCCTGAAGGCTGGCTCTTTGTTCTAAATGTAAGCTCATGGGAACACACATTCCTAGGCCAAGCAGACAAGATCAGTGCAAAAGTACTTGTGCATTGTCTATCACTCCAGTTTTTCCCCAAACTGCTAACCTACAAACATGAACAAGGGCACTGCTTTTGTGAAATAAAAGCATAAGCTGCAAAGTAGTTCATGAAGAACTGGCCTTCAGTGCCCCTCAAAAATCAATAAATAACATTTTTACTATTTGAAAGGTACTGAATCAACGAAAATGTTGTATTTGTAATTGTTTCTGCAAAAACTCCAGCCCTTGTATCAGTATCCCTCAGTTATGTCACTCAGAGAAAATACCCGAGGGTCACATGCAGAGTTTTCTATTCCTTTCATGCAGCTAAGACAGATAAATCAGAGTAAGATCTAAATGCTTTCTTTTAACCAGGTATTGAAAGCTAACAAACAGCTGACCTCTGTCACCATAGACCCAGATTGCTTTAGACTTTTTAAGAATTTTAGCCTTGCAGCACCTTTTTTTAGTCATGAAGTATTAAAACTTTGTAGTTCAAAGACGGAAAATGTAGGCAAAGATAGACCAAACAATTAGATAGTGCAAAAAGTCCAGTGGAAATAGAATGTACCTTAAACAGAAAGAGCAAAGAAATCTGATTAGTATCCAGGTACTGACAGGTTTTGCCAGGAAATCTAATAGCTGCCTCAAGTTCTGCTATTGTTCAGACCCAGGGGCTACCCCAGAGGCTACTTTACTTAATGTGAACATTTCAGTATCTGTTTCACACTTGAAGGCCATGTGAAAGTCAGAAATGGACCTGCACCCGAGATCCCTAAGGGACCTTACCTGATAGGCATGTTTGATAGACGGACACCACTGAGTTCACTGTAAAGGCAGCTTCTGGCTAATGTTTTGTTGTTGATTTTTTTTTTTTTTTTTAACCAGGAAAATACCAGAATGAAATGAGAGGCACATCAACCTTTTTTTCAAGAAGGAAAGGAAGTTAAGGGTAGGAAAGAGAAGGGAAAATCAAGATGTAACTAACTTTGGTTTGAGTTGTCACTCACTAGCTGGGCATGTCAAATTTGATGTTTGTGAGCAATTAGCATATCGTAAAGAAGAGGCAAGGTGGTTTTTTTTATTCATACCATGGTGGCCGTGATGTTTTGTGCAAGAAAACCAAAAGTGAGACGCATTTCCCTTAGTTTTACTCACCTAACAGCTGTGTATCTGCTAGGCACTACCACCTCAGATCCACTCTATATCCAGCGGGGTATTTGCAGAGGACAACTCTTTAATTTTGAGATAGCCGTCCAAAACAGAGTATATGACTTCTCTTAACACTAATCTCAAGAATGGAGAAGACATTTTTTGTGTTGTAGGAACGGTTTGATTCACTATTTACCTAAAGTGTTTCCAAATGAGAACAGTACAGTGCATTTTGCTTTTACTTTACAGGGTGAAAATACTCACACTCAAGTAAAGCTATACAATCATTAGAAGGTCGTTCTTTGGATCAGTATTTTAAGCAGACTTCCAAATATTCTATTTTCTCATCTAATCCTTTGCTCCTCAGAAGAAAAAATTCACTCTGTAAATAAAGATAATGTCATGCTATTCTTAAATGTGCTCTTCTAATGCTTTGTTGACAGCATCTAGAAGATTCCAATATCCAGTGATTAAGCTAAATTAAGAAATATTTATATTGGATTATGAAAAAATTGACCCAGAAGGGAAAAGATTTGAGGAATAATTAGAAGTGAATCTGCCCCACCCCAGATGCTGAGAACATGATGATATGATGAACTTGCAATATTCATGTAATACACAAGTGTATCTGCAGTAAGTAAGAGTCAATAATTCAATAAGATATGCTTGATAGGCTGGCAGGTTAGGAGTTTATTTTCTGCAAAATTACTGACCATAAATAATGTTAAAACTAGCTGGCATTAAAAGTAAACTAGGTAGTTAATTATTTCTTTAAAAGAAATCAAATACTTTACTGAAAGCATTCGTTTTTGCTCTTTCTATGATTTGTTGGTTTATCTGAAGTCTCAAAGAAAGCCCCATTTCCACATTGATCCCATGAAATCTTAATGCAAGAGATAGAAAGGCAAATCAAGGAAATAGCAAGGAATTATTTTTCATTCCCCTGTCACTTTGTCAACTCTGATAAGCATGTGACCTCATTCTAAACGCAGCTCCAAATCCATGAGGTGTGAGTGCATTGACAGGAAATCAGTAAGTTCCAAAGATAATGCACATGTGATGCTTTTGGTGCCTATTATTTTTCCTGCCATGACATGGTCTTTTAGCTCTATACAGCGTGCCAGTCTGAGCACGGACAGTACATTCTCATTCCAAGAGACACAAAGCAGATGCTTCCAGCTACTCCCAGAAATACACAGAGTAACAATGCACTTCGCCTTTGCTTGTATACATAACACTTAGAAAGCAGCAGCTTTGTTTCACACATAAAAACTCCAAAATGCATGAGCTATTAACTACAAATCATCTTTTGTGCGAAATTTGACCAGCTCAAATCACACTGTACATACACTCATGCAATCACATCAAAAGGAAAGTCTACACCTAACCTCTTCAAAAGTACAGCACAGGGAGTATTTGCAGCAGCCAGCCATCTCTACGGTCCCATTGCTCTAGGTTTACAGTATGTAACACCATTACTTCAATTATAATAGCTCTGCTTTTTTTGTGACCTGGTTCCCTGAGGCTTAGCAGTCACAGGAGGTTAATCTGGTTTTCTGATTTTTGATTTACTCCAAGTTCCAGTATCTTTACTTTTATGCAAGTTTCCTAGGGGCTGTGCACTGGAGTGGATATATGCACAATCTCTCATCCTCTAGTTCAAGCATAAACTCAGACCAAAATAAAAGCCTAGCTTTTACAGAGCTCAGTTACTATAGGAAAATGATGGCAGAGTCACAGTCATTAAAAATAAACAAAACCTAGGCTAGGGGAGGGAAGGAACCACAAAAAAAATGAAAAGCAAAAGTTGTGTGACTTGGAAACAGGCATAATTTGGCTCCTGTGAGCCTCTGTGATTCTGACACTCATCTTACAGCCTTTCTTCCAAATATTTGCTGAAAGGAACCAAATTAAAAACCCTACCACTTGTTTGGAAGGATGGGAGGTGAAGGATATCTCACTCCCCATTAACACTACTACAGTCTCAGTGAGGAATGAAATAGCTTCTTAACCTCAAGGAAAAGTACTTAAGTGACCTCTGAGTAAAAATACAGGTATCACTGGCTGGAGACATGTTTACCTTGTACAAACTATAATTTAACTGCAGGTGTGATTTAGCTGACGATAAAATCTGTGGCCAATAAAATTGTCTACCTAGTATCTTATTAGATGATCCCTTTAGCGGTATTCAGGGAAGATTATTTAATTCTTGACTGAGATAAATGGAAAAGACAAATTTATATATAACTAGTAAATCTTCTGTAAATTGGCAAGCATTTTCAAGACAGCAATTACAAGGAGGAAAGCTACTTTTAAGTGTATGTCAGTCAAGCTGATGTGGATTTTTTTTTCCTCATGTGGTGATCATCCACTCATCTTCCTACACCTCCACTTTTAAGCCTTTCTCATTACTCCTTTGGCTCTTTTTGCTTCTCTTCAATTCTATACAAAAAGTAATTTTATGCACCATATAGTTAGGTATTTTAATAACATTCTGTAAAGCCAAGTAAATTATTAGTAGCACAAACAAATGCATACACAATACATTGTACTTGTTTCTCCTGCAAGTCCTCTAAACAAATTTTAGACAATCCTCTTTCCTCAGTAACAGTGAAATAAGCTAGTCCAATTAGTGTCACTGAGTATCACTACAATATTAATTTCCATTACCCACTCTTGCATGAGATGATATGGTGATGATACAAAAGAGTATTACAGAAAAATGTGTCACCTAGCTAAAAACTCTGTTAAATGTAATAGCACTGCCAGTGAGGAAAGGTTTATTGAATAACACTGTGGTAATTGTTTGAATCAAGGGCAAGATAATTTTAATTAGAAAAAAAGAAGAAAGAAAGATGATGAATTTATTCTCTGCATCCTCCTGTATCACAGTTCACTTGTGGGGGCTTTTCTTAAAGAAAGATAAACATCTGCTCCAAAATGAGACTCAGTAATATTAGAGATAGAGCAAATTAATTCTAATAGATGTGGAAATGAACACACTTCCTTAGCACTTACACAGTATCTTAATTACCACTTACAGATATTCATCACAAAGTTAATGCTAATATAAATTCTTTCTTCCCTTTTTTTTTTTTTTTAAGTTTAATAATATTTTAAAATAAATGCAAACATTTAGAAGTTATACTTTTCTAGAAGAGTTTGATTTAACCTAAATTTCATATGCAAGTACTGGGCTGACTTGGATAGTAATTAAAGATGCAAGTAATTAGTGATAGAAAAAGAGATTCAAAATGCATCAATGGAAGCCTTTGTAAATAATCATGTGTAAGAAAAGAATGATTTAGAAAAGAAATACCTGTTAACATATTTGGCTCCCTTTTTCATTTCTCTCTGTTAATGAGTTTTCATATGTTGCTACAGCTGACTTAAAAATGAAGAACTTTTACTAATGCATCCGGACTTACTCCTTTGGGATTTAGTGGCAGAGTACTCCAATTTCCCTAGTTGCTGATATAATTTCCTCTCCCTTGGTTAAGGACAGACTGCTCATTAATTTTCAAGAAACAGACAAAGTAGTCTATCTCTCATTGTTGGCTGTTATGAATATGTTTAGCTGATGGTCCTATTGGTTTGCAATGCAGCCTTTAGCAGAACTATGCAGGCATTTCATGTAAGTGTCCTCAAGATAGCAGGTGCATTGCTTCAAATACTCACCAGAAATACCAGTAATGAAATAGGTAACAACAGCATCCATTTCTTCCTTTATAATGCTTCTTCTTCTGTCTTTTACACAGAGTCCTTTATTTTTATGAAAGCAATTTAGACCTAAGTATTTTAACAAGTTAAGGCCAAACTGCAAACACAAGGTATTCATTTTCTTCAAGATACACTCTGTCCTATCGTACTACATTAAGAGGTCCTATAACTGAACCTTCATACCATGACATTACTACAAAATGATGATTTATTCTGCTAAAGAATTTGGAGTATGAAAGAATGAATACTGCATAGGTCATCTGGCTTTTTAATTCTATGATACGTATTTCAAGATCATGAATTTATGTAAAAGAATGCTATTTTTTCCCCTCGAATTATCATCAGAAGTAAGCATATCATGCCTTAAGACATACCTCAATCAATAGTCATTCTCTATAGAGGTAACAAATCATAAGCATTATTTGTTAGGCAGAAGTAACTGACACATGCAAAATGCCAATAAAGACCACACAAATACCTGTGAAGAGAGAAAAAAAAATAATAAAAATTTTCTGTGCATCTTCCAGTATGACTGAACCAGAGAACACTTACTCACTTACTGTCAGACTCCCATCCTCCCATCCTAGTAATCTGCTGGCAGTACCCTTGGAAGAACACGTAGGAGGATTACTTTTGTTTAACTTCTCTGTTTAACCTTCACAGCATTTGCTTACTGTGCTGTCAGTAAACACAGGTCTTAAAGGACATGTGCTGCTGGAAGGATAGTTAAGAGCAGTGTTAAGCAACTCTTCCTCAGTTTCTGTGTAATTAAAGGCGGGAGAGAGTGCATAAAACCTTATATTTCTTAAGCAGAAAAATAAATTTCAAAAAAAAGATTGAGCAGAAATTAAAGATAAGTAGCTGACAGACAAAAGTATCTTGTTTTGACGTAGATTTCTCCAAGTGGACTGCAAGTCTAATTTATTTGATGCCCATAAAAATAAACAATTGCCATTTATCAAGCCTCCTGTAGATGAGATTTACTATTTCTTTGTATGACAGTATCTCTCCAGAGTTCTTGATGAGACAAGGTATCCAAGATTATTTTGAAAACTTGTGAGGAAACAAGCCATTGGCTAATATTACCTACATATATAAAACAGTCAAAGAGTAGAAAGATAGATGGAAACAGAGGTTAAATGAATTGTTCTAAGTTCTATAATAGTCAGTGGTAGATTTGTTAAGAGAATTCAAGATCTCTTAGCCATAATTCAGAGATTTTACACTGTGCAACCAGTCCTTTTCACTGGATAAAACAGTTAGCAAGGACAGAGGGCTCTGTAGCCCTGATTTTAGTGAGAATGGGTGTTTTCCTTCAGTAAGGACTGCAGGATCAAGAGGAAACAATGACTGTTATGGAAAATTAATGTGTTCACAAGCTCCATTCTCCCATTGATAAAGAAGCTATAAACCCAATTTAAATAGTCAGGCATATGAAAAGAAATTGATCATTCTGAAATTTCTGATTATTATATAGATTAGTGAAGCAATTGATTTACTGAAAGAAAATACAAGCTTGAGTCAGAAAATCAAATGCCTTTGTAACAGCTTCTCACACATGGATTCACTCAGACATAGAGACCAATAATACCTTTTTCCTTCTACCTACAGAATATTGACAACTTTGATTCACATTGGCTAATACTGTAAGAGAGTTGTGTTTAGTTGTACAGCTACGGAAGCATGAAAACACTTTGATAGCAGTTATTTGCCCTTGGTGAAATTCACTGAAGGATTTAGAAGCTTGCATGTTTACAGCAAAAATTAATTTCTGTTATCTGCCAGAGACACAAGAAGATGAAAATACACTTTTATGGCATTTACCCATTTCAAACTACAGTTCTGTTGAAAGACAACTGAGTACTCAGCATAAACTTCTTGGAGCTTTTCTATTTTCTCTGCATTTAATAAAATTGTTAAAATATCCATTTTCTGATAAACTTCTGATTAGTTGGTGATATTTGACTTAAGACTACTGTGTCATCTTTATGACACAGAGAAAGAAGCAAGAATTCCAGAACATCCACCATTCTCAATGGAAACATGTTTTTTAAGAACTACTGAGACCAAGGAGAGGCTTTTTTGCCCCACAGTCCTGGCAATAAGCAGACAGTACAGAATAAGCACTTTGGCTCTGACATCTTCCTACCATTCCAGTGAGACTGCGTAAGAAGCTGATGTTGCAGGCACATAATCGGGTTTAAGTTGCTCTTGCAACATTTCTAGGTCTCTTCCTATAGATTACCACATGGAAACCGAAATAGATTTCATTTCATTTCATTCAAAATGTTATTCATGGCACTACTAAACAGCAACAAGTTAATTAAGCTATAATATCCTGGAAAGAGCATCATTACTTATTACTCTGCTTTCACGTCTCTGAAGGAGAGATGTAAGCATAAAAATAAGATTATTCCTTTTACATAGACTCTGATTTCTTTGTTTATAAATTGCAACAGGAAACATATTCTTAAACTCTGTGGTTTGGCTACCACAATTCATTTTGTTTCTTTCCACCACCTCGTTGAACAGGAGGTAAGAGCTCAGGTAAGTAAGCACTTATGTGAATTGAAAAGCCAGTTGAACGCAGTAAAACTGCAACAACAGAAAAACAAGGTAAAACTTTGATTCTGGAACATTATCGGAAGGCCATTTTAACTAAGTAAAATGTGACTTGCCCGAAGTATGACTCTGTTTTGCTCAGCAAATGAACAGCCAATGTGACCTTCTCATTACAGTGTCACTGGTTATATATACTAGGACTGCATTTCTTAGATCAATTTAATGAAGAACTCACCTAGTATATACTGCCTTATGTAAATCATGCTCGGTTCAGTATTAATTGCCAAAAGAAATCTCCAAAATACCAATGATATCTGAATAGTCTGTGTTTCAGATGGTAACTTGTAATACCTACTATCGAAACCCCAACATTTTATTTAGACAAATGCAGGAACAGAATGTGAAAGTAAAGCAATATTCTTCAATTACTGTAACTAGTAATAAGTAAGAAGCATAAGTAAGAAGGAGAGCATCCCGATCTTCACACATTTTTGATGGAGGGTTTTCTCTGCTATGTACTGACAGAGCTGCCAGCACAAAATTAGGGTCCTGCTACATCCTGGGTAGAAGTGAATCAGTCTGCTTTAAGTGGCTGCCTACGTGGATGGGCTGACCTAGAGCAATTGATTCCATCCAGCTGAGCAACACAATAATGCATATGCTCAAAGGTCTCTGCTCCAGGGAAGGTTATGTGACACACCACTAAGTACAGCTGTCAGCAAATACAGAAAAGCAGAGGGGAACAGATGAAAAGGCAAATGAAATAATTAATGGTATTCTGTATGATTTGAAGACAAATACACAGCTCTTTGGTGATACCTCCATAGCTGTTCCTTGATAGATTCTGACATGACCAAAAGCTCTGCATTTTTAAAATTGTAAGAAGAATCTAGGGTCCCTTTGTTTAGCCACTGTTGTAGTTCTGACAACCACTCTCCTCAGTATGAAAGTCAGAAACTAGTTCGATGAAACTACAGAACAGACTACCATTCACAATATTAGTATTAGTACGTGGATGCACTGATATGTATGTAAACACTTTAAATTAATTTACTGTGTCACTATCCAATAGTTTCAGTACGAGTGCATGTCTCTCTTTTTTTCATCATAGTATTTTCATCTAGCTAAAATTCTTTCAGATATTCAGGTATTTAGTATTGCAACAATTAGTAAATATCTTTCTGATGAATTTCAATTTAAATTCAGTACCACACACTTAATGCCAAATTGCCCTATCTGCAGATAGTAAAAATCTGCACAAACAGAGGGAAGATAAAAAAGTAAAAAGGAGTAAAGATAAAAGTGCGCATCTTCTGATTTTTTAATTATTTTATCACGTAATACAGCTGCATCGTGATTTTGACTTTAAATTTTCCTGAAAGCCTCTTGGCTACAATGATACGTATGCTGCAGTTTTGAAACAAGTCAGTAAGTCTGAAAAATAATTTTGCTTTAAAATTACATATTCTAGCATTCTCATATCTAAATAGCTTCACTTTTTTGTTGCTTTGTTTTTACTATGCATAGCATCCTGCATTTTTAGAGACGCAGTGGAATGTACACCATAGCCACCAGAAGAAAATTTTCAAAGCTTATTTGTAATGGAGATCCATGTCTCAAAAAAAACCCAATACCAAAACTGGATGAGCAAGGAAAATCCAGGTTATCTATGAGCCTGTATGAGGGAACTGAATGCCATGTGGAGTCAGAGACAGGGAAAGGTGAATAGCCACATAGTTATAAAAACTAATGGTATGGTAAAAGCCAGTTACAGAGACGCAGTTTTCTTCTAACTGGTAGGAACCTCTGAAAGGCTTTACCTGTCTCAGGTGATTCTAATCCAAAGAATCTGTACAGAAGGCTAATCTATAGTTTTCCAATGCAGATTGATTGGCAAGAGCACTCTTTTAAGATAGTGATTATAAGAGATAATATAATGGTGGACAGAGTTAGGAAAACCAGTTCAGAAAAGAGAGGATTTCAATACTGACAGTTAAGCCAAGATTCAGAAAGAGGCATTCTCAGAGTATATTTATTATCTGAAATGCTGCTTAGAAAATTGGAAAGGAAAGTGAGCATCACCTGCTTCTTCAAGACTATCTTTCTCTCTGCACTCCAACCACAACATACCCCTCCTGGAAGCTCTCCTATTCTCATGTTGTCATTCTTCTCGCTTAAAACTTGTCCTATTGTCAGTGTTACCAACCTCAACATTCTGCTTGCTTGAGTGGTAGCCCTCAAGGCATGCAGGAGAAACCTGTAAATGCACTGTTCTGGCATTAGGATCTGCTTTACTAATCAAGTTCAGCCCAAAATAACACAGTAGCTAGAGAGGTACAGCTGTCACTTTCACTCAATTACACTCACAGTTAGAAGGCAATTATTATTACAATCATTTAATAATAAGTAATTAATGTTGGGACTCATATTTTTTTCCATGAGCCACAGTGAGCTAAAAACACACTATGCTTAGGTGAACATTTATTGTGCAAGTGTGCAATGGTTCAACCTAAGCGCACGCTTGATGCAGACTTTCAGCTGGTGTAAATGAGTACAGTTCCATCAGCTATAAAAGAATAATACGCTAGATTCAAAATTAGTCTCAGGGAAGTGATGCTGGTCTCCTACTTCAGTGTTGAAGACAGGATTTTGAAAATGCCTTCTGTTGTCAAATCCTGGAAGCATTTCCCTTATTATTAACACCTCCACTTTGTACTCTATAACTACCTGTATGTCTGAATTAGGGCAGAAGTAGAAGGCCCTGACAGAGAGCCACAGAACGGCTTGAGTTGAAGGGACCTTAAAGAACATCTAGTTCCAACCCCCTGCTATGGGCAGGAACACCTCCCACTAGACCACGTTGCTCAGAGCCTCATCCAGCCTCGTCTTAAACACTTCCAGGGATGAGACGTCCACAACTTCGCTGGGCAACCTGTTCCAGCGTCTCACCACTCTCATAGTGAAGAGCTTCTTCCTAATGTCTAATCTGGATCTACCCTGCTCTAGTTTAAAAGCATTGACCCTTGTCCTATCACCACACGCCCTTATAAAAAGTCCCTCCCCGGCTTTCCTGGAGGCCCCCTTCAGATACTGGAAGGCCGCAATAAGGTCTCCTCAGAGCCTTCTCTTCTCCAGGCTGAACAGACTCAACTCCCTCCGACCATCCTCATAGGAGANCAACTCCCTCAGACCATCCTCATAGGAGAGGTGTTCCATCCCTCTGATCATCTTTGTGGCCCTCCTCTGGACCCTCTCCAACAGATCCATGTCCTTCTTGTGTTGGGGATTCCAGAGTTGGACACAGTACTCCAGGTGGGGTCTTACAAGAGCAGAGAAGAGGGGCAGAATCACCTCCCTTCACCTGCTGGTCATGGATCTTTTGATGCAGCCGAGGATGCAGTTGGCTTTTTGGGCTACCAGCACACATTGTCAGCTTATGTTAAATGCTTCATCAATCAGGACCCCAAAGTCCTTCTCCCTAGGGCTTCTCTCAATCCACTCATCACCCAACCTCTGTTTGTGCTTTGGATTGCCCCTCCCCGCCAGGTGCAGGACCTTGCACTTGGCCTTGTTGAACTTCTCCAGTCTGTCAAGGTCCCTCTGGGTGGCATCTCTTCCCTCCTGCATGTCAATCACATCACATTGCTTGGTGTTGTTGGCAAACTTGCTGAGGGTGCACTCAAACCCACTGTCCAGGTCGATGATGAAGATGTTGAACAGCACTAGTCCCAGTACTGATCCCTGAGGGACTCCACTCGTCACAGGTCTCTATTTGGACATTGTGCCATTGATTACAACTCTTTGGGAGTGGACATCTAGTCAATTTGTTATCCACTGAGTAGTCCATCCATTAAACCCGTGTCCTTCCAATTTAGAGACCAGGATGTCGTGCGGGATAGTGTCAAATGCTTTGCTCAAGTCCAGGAAGATGATGCCAGTTGCTCTTCCCTTATCCACCAACACCGTGACCCCATCGTAAAAGGCCAGCAAATTTGTCAGGCAGGATTTGTCCTTGGTGAAGCCATGTTGGTTGCCATCGACCACCTCCTCATTTCCCATGTGCCCTAGTAGAGTCTTCAGGAGGACCTGCTCTGTTATGTTGCTGGGCACTGAGGTGCGACTGACTGGCCTGTAGTTCCCCACGTCTTCCTTATATCCTTTTTTTTTAAAATGGGGGTTATGCTTCCCCTTTTCCAGTCAGTGGGAAGTTCACTGGACCGCCATGACTTCTCAAATATGATGGAAAGCGGCTTTGCAACTTTGTCTGATAGTTCTCTCAGGACTCATGGATGGATTTTGTCCAGTCCTATGGACTTGGTCTTGACCTTGGTCTTTTCTTACAGAGGGAAAACCTCTTGTTGATTCAGGCATCCCTTACACTTTGAAATCATAGGAGTCCACGCTCAAAGTCTAAGAATGTCAGCAATGCCAACAGAAATTACGTAGGGTGCCCCAAGGCCACTGCTGAAGCCAAATCCATCAGAACACTAAATTACAAATGTAACTCCAAGTATTGCTAACTGGTATCCCACAAGACATGAAGAAGTCTGGCCATAGTGTACATTAATTTACCACCATTAAAAAGATTGTTTCTTCAAATTCCAGAGCAGATCAAAAATTATATTGCATTCATGGGCTCTTGCATGGCTTCTCTTTCAGCAGATGTAGAGCTATCTCCCACATTCAGTACAAAGTCATTTCCACAAAGACTGTTAACAAAACTTGGGAATTGCACAGAAAAGAGGTATAAAAAGGCCTGATGCCTCCTATGTAAGTGCCACTGTTGTGTGACTAGGCTTGGAGGAATCATGAAAGGCCCAAAAGAGAGAAGGAGATAGTCATGGTCCTGCAGGGGAAGATGAAATTCTGGTTTCAAATGTCTGTCTGTCATCATAGACAGGATAAGTGGATTGACAGAATCTGCTGGTCTGTCCAGGATGTTTATTTTAACATTCTTGTCACAGCCTCCAGGAGCGTTTATGTGTTTTATACAAAAATCACTGACTTCAGAAAACCAGTTCAGGAAGCTGGATCTGGAATCACATGTTTTTCAGTTTGCAAACCATATATCTCATCTCTGTGGATAAGACTTCGGACTTCTCAGTTTATGAAATAAGATCATACTCATCTTCTTTTTCATTCCAACAAATATTTAAATAGATCATACAAGCACAGCAGAGAAAGAAAAAAAAGAGATTGAGAAAGACTCTATTCAGAATATATCGATAGTCCAGCGCTTGATGCAATCTTGCAGGAAACATGCATTCAATTTTCATCAAGCACTAAAAGGATCTAAAGAGAAGTTTCTTATATATTGAATGGTTCTTTAATCAGTGAACTGGTAGAAAAAAATGTGCAGAATCTTTTTCTTCTGTACTCTGCATGAAGAAATTGCCTCGAAGCCCTGTTTTCAGGACATGCTCACCAATGAATCCAATGAAAGGAACAATACTCCTGCAAAAGTGAGGCTTAAAGGACACTCCTCTCAATGCTCAGTGCAACCTCAAGCTTAATAGGGGTCTGTAAATTCACTGGGTTTGTTGCTTCTCTCTTCTCTTTCCCCAAGTAAATCTATGCATTCAAGCTACTCAGCAGAAAATGTCAAGTGTGCAATAAACTACTAAATAAATTAAACCCCCGTATATTTAAAGCTGGGTGATTCTTCTGATGTTCGTAAAACTGAGTGATTTTGAAATAAAAGCTACCTAGATACAAAGATGTGGAAGATTGAGGTTAACCTGGCCGTTCTCTAGGGTTCATTTTACTAATATCTAAATTTCATTATATTAGAAGAGAAGCAATGTTCCAGCTCTGCCTTATTAATGAGATGTGAATAAACACCCAGATATCTATACTTCTAAATCTGATAAAAAGTACAAATTTATTTACACTCTGTATTCGTGTTGATTGTGCTCCAGGCTCTCTCTTTCATGTTTCCATTCCATACTGAAGCATTTTTATTTTTATTTGCAATTTTTTTTCTTTTTTGCCTTTACTATCAAAATATATTATTTCTTCTTTGCTCTTGGGCAGAACAGCTCCTTGAAGTTAGAATCAACAATAAAGACAAATCAGAATTAGAAATAAGGCATGGTATTTTAATTACAGCTTTTCAAACAGTGAGGGCATTAACTAAAACCAAATTTTCATCAATAATTGTACTGAATACTTCACTATTGAACTTTTTAAACAAAATCAGTATTCTACTTTTTTTCTTAAAAAAAATCAGAAGTTTTGGGTTGAATAAAGACAGATGGTTTTAATATCTCAGTGTTGATTCCCAAACCACTACCTGGTCACAACTTCCCACATTCATTCTTCATCAACCTATTTTCATAAGATTTTCTCAGGCATTCTACAAACACAGAGTAACACCAAACTAACTGAATGTACACATCTAAATTAAGCAGATCTGGTGAAGAAGTTGGTCTTCTTATTGTCTTAGCAATAGTCCACTGTTTATCGGACCAAAATTAATTCCTTGATGCTTCCTTTTTCTCTCATCTTACAATGGAGTTGTCTTAGTTAACTTCCCTGTGACTAAGTCTGTCCTTATAAAACATCCAGAAGAATTGTGACATTTCTTGGCAATCATCTGAGCAGTGGTGTCAAGCACTGAATGAGCAAGTATTCAGTGCTTAGCCACGCATAGCCATGGATTCATGCATAGCCATGGCCTCAGGATTGTTGCACGCTGGCTAGGCACTGTGGAGAAACTATTTCCCTTTCAAACCAAATCTTCAAATCTGCCCATCCATGGTCACTTTGCATGGGGATGAAGGCTCAGTTTAGCCAGTTTAACTTCAGGTAATTACTGAAAACAGAACAGGTTCTTACAGACCTCTATGAAAAGATGCAGACTCCTTCCAGAGGATGAAGGAATTGTCCTTTGGAAATGCCTGTTTCTCCACGGGGAAAAAACCCCCTATGTAACTGTGACTCTAATGTCAGTGCTCTTAAGAGCACCAAAATGAATTTCAGTGCTTCAGGTAGCTGCCTTAAATCAGATGGATAAACCCAGGCATAAATTTACACGAGAAGGATGTTAAGGCTCCTGTTAGAGATGCACAGGCGTAAAGACAGGAGGCAAAAATTACGTTCTTACCTCATTGTCAGGATCAAGGAAGATCTAAACTACAAAGCAGGAGGAGACATAGGACTGAATCGTATGGGAAAGTATTTAAAAGAAGTACTGTAAATATTTGTAAAGTAACAGTTTATAGTGAACAAATGAATTTTAAACTGAAAGACATTTTTCTGTTTGTAAGTTCTCACTGCTTTTTTACTGTACAAGCAAAATAGGATTGATGTCTTCTTAAAACACCATGGAAACACTGACTATATTACACATCTATATTACAGTGGAAGTAAGCCACAGGAGAAAGACAGAGAAAATCTCAAATGATGACATAAGTTCTGAGAAAAACTTGGTGTTGACTGAGAACACTGTAACAGGTCAAACTTGATGTCCTCGGCACAAATTTGGAGATAATTTATTTTTTCTTTAATTAAGAAGTCCTCACAAAACCCCTAAATATTTAGGAATAGATTTGTATTCTACCTGCTCTTAATTTAAACAAACTCAGTCATGAAATGAGAAGAAAATAACTGAACACTCTCACATCTTCTATATTTATTCAGATTTGTTGCTCAGGGACAAATTCTGTCTTCTGGTGCACATCTCAGGAAAGATTTAGTGTCCAGAGACTTGCAAGAGCATAATCTCTGACTCATTAATTTTGCTCTAACCTCCCAAACAAATTGCTTTATTCTGATAGATTTGTAGAGAGATTTCTGTCTCCAGATGACACACAAATGCAGTTAACCTTAAATCAGTGACAGTATCAAAGCAAAAGACACCATGAAGCACTTCACTGTCTTCTACATAAAGCAAGTTTGACAATGGTATGCTTCTCAGCATACATTCTATCAACAAGAATAAAACGTTAATCACAAAAGTCAAGGATACACAGATGTTACAATCCACATGACAGGTGCTCTTCCACACGGGTCTATATACCTAGTTTCTTAATCATTCCTCTCAGGAGAACAAAACAGTTTTTTTCTAACGGGAAATTCAGGTCTACCTATCAAGGAGTAGGAGCAAATAGCTCAGAATTCATCCCAGAAAAAAGTCAGGACATCACTGGAGCACGGAGCCTAATCCATAAAATGGGAGTCACTCTTGTAATGCATCTCAACTTTGAAGGAGCCAAAGAGAAACAAATTTCACCTTTGTGAGAGAGTTGAAATATCCTGACCTATTTCTGGTAAGTCTAAAAATTTCTGTTGTCAAACTTCAGAGGCTTTCTTGCAATTTACAGGAAAGAAAAATATGGACTCAAATCTTTTCATGCCACAGGAAGTATCTGTTGAAAAAGTAAATTCATGAATACTTCTGAGATTCTCAGGCAGAAAGACAGAAGTCCACAAAATCAGGTATTTCGGACTAGATATGCTGGTTTTGGCTAATACAGAGTTAATTTTCTTCATAGAAGCTAGTGTAAGGCTATTTTTTAGATATGTGCTGGGAAGAGTGTGCTTGATAGCATAAAGATGTTTTAGCTACTGCTTAGCAGTGTTTACACAGTGTCAAGGCCTTTTCTGATTCTCAGACCACCCCACCTGCAAGTAGGTTGGAGGTGCACATGGAGTTGGGAGGGGACACAGCTGGGTCAGCTGACCACAACTGACCAAAGAGGGGGAGAAAAAGCATGGGGACATGTTTGGAGTGATGCCATTTTGTCTTCCCAAGTAACCACTTTGTGTGACGGGAGCCCTGCTTTCCTGGAGATGGTTGAACACCTGCCTGCCGATGGGAAGCAGTGACTGAATTCTTTGTTTTGCTTTGCTTGCATGCATAGCTTTTGCTTTACTTAGTAAACTGTCTTTATCTCACTCCAAAAGTTTTCTCACTTTTGCCCTTCTGATTCTCTTCTCCATCCCACTGTGGAGGAGCAAGTGAATGGCTACGTGTGGGCCTAGCTGCCAGCTGGAGCTAAACTACAACACTAGAATAACTCAAAATCAATTCTCCATTTTTACATTTTTTTTTGTGTTGGATAGAAAATACATAACTGTAGGGTAAAAGAAAGTGAGCCACTATTAAACTGCACAGCTTCTTGCCACCACAGATATGTTTATATATTGCAAATCTTTAATGTATTAAAGTTAGGAGGAATGTAAATAGATTTCCTGAATTCCTCCTAGACACACTGAATTCCTGATAAACAGCCTGTCAAAAAATTCCACAGAGCTTTCTCTGTTTGATTTTTAGGTAGCTATGAAAACATTTATTTTTCAAGATTTGTTCTGCTACAACCTGAAGGAACTGGACTCTCCATCTCTCAGTTTTCTATATTTTATAGCATTGTTAGCATCATTCCAATTATGCTCGCTTTGATCTTGATGTAAGAGCCAGAATTCTGAAAAGTAGTAAAGACGTCTTACTTTGTGTATATCAATGAATAATTCACTATGAAGTCACTCACAGTTCATTTATCAGTATACCACACCTTTATTTGAGTCAGAGTGAACTTTTAAAATCATCAGGTAGTAACTTTGAAAAGACAACAGCAGTGTTTTACTTTTTAAAATCAGAAAATAAATAATATATTTTAAATTTTAATATAAAAAGAAAATCAGAAAATAAATGATAAATAAATATAGCTTTTATAATGTGTTAAAGTCAAGAGAAAGAGAATGGATCACCATCAGTCCTAAAGCTATAGTCCCCTACCTTGGCAGACCCGTGGCCAATAACATTCCGCAAGAAGAATCTGCAATATCATACTATATTCTTTCTCTTGCTTCCCACTTTATTTTATCAATATTCATTGACTGTGAATTATATTAAAGACAGGATTTTCCCCGCATACCATAGATTGAGTATACTGCCTAACAGATCAGAGAATGAAAGCCTGTAAAATGCAATCTGATAGACTTTCCCCACATCTAGTATTCTGTCAAACCTATTTCTAGATTTATTGATTTTTTTAACATTTAGAAAACTGTAGACACCTAATGATGCTACAACATAGAGATACTGCAATTTCAAATATATCTTTTCCTTCCTCAGCTTTCTTCACAAAAATACCACTTGTATGTGATCAAGACAGTCCAGAAAAGTATGGAGGTAAGAGAAAGATTTGTTTTGGTGTGTTTTTTACTTCTGCTTTTCAGTCTTTCTCCTGATTAAGAAAAACAACAACAACAGAAAGATCAAACAACCGCCCAAGGTAAATCTGCCCACAGTTTTCCCATGGTTGAACTAAGAGCTTACTTAAGTTTTACCGGAAGAGCTTGGGAGTCCAGTTGTCTCACTGAAGAACTGGATAGGCAGCAAAAGTACCAGTTCTCGGTTAGTTCGTTTTTTTTGACGTACCTCCAAAATAATAGATTTAATCCTCGGACTATTTTAGCAGCCTGTGCTGAGAGAGGAATGACTTCAACTCTCCATTACTTTTGGCTCTCAAATTGTTGAGCTAGAGTTAAGCTGTTGTAACAGCTTTCTCAATCTTTTCAAATGTGCACTTGAATTAAGAAATGAAGTGAAGTTGGTAAATTTAAATTGCCTTGACTCTGAAAATGTCAGTTCAAGCTGAAACAAAATTGTTTTGAAAACTAGTAATTTAATACAAATTGACTATATTACAAAGTAAGCATATATTTGAGTATGCAAGCCCCATCTAACGTTATTCATAATACTCCCTGAGAACCTGTGAAAAATTAATATTCTATACCACTTTTCCCTAGGAAACAGTATCAAATATATTATCACATGAAAGGAGAGAAAATGTGTGTTGTAAACCCACACAATCTGATGAACAATTTTCTTTCTTGTGTTATTCCCACATAGCAACAGAAACACAGTAGATATGCTTCCATAGGTACTGCCCCTTTCATCTTTTGCCAAACAACCCAAATGTTTAAGGGCCCCAAACGACTTCCAAACTCCAAATTCTGCTGGATACATAAAGCATTCAGATAATTTTAAAGAAATGCATTTAAGTTCCTCTGCCTTCTCTGTATAGTCATTGGAGCAGAAGAATCACCTTAAGGGCATTTCAGAATTGAAATGGGTACAGCCACTAGGAAAGCCCATCTTTCTTCACTGTCTGGTCACTAGCACTGATAAACTACAGTGAAAAAAGATCTTAGGGATCACAGTTCCTTTGGGACTCATTGGGGATACTCTCAGAAGATCAGCTTATGCGTGTGTTGCTATGCACTCAGCATCTGACTCACACTGCTAAATTCACTATCCACTTCTGTCTGATTTTGCAAGAGCAGTGTAGTGTTCAGTCTGGCACAAAAACCTGTAGCACAGACTATTTCTTTAAAATACTGCATTTTCTGCCATTTTAAATAACTCCAGCAACAGGGCTTCCACCTCCTCCCCTGCAAGACTATTAGCATTAAGTTTTCCTCATATGCTTTTCTCCTTTGTATTACTAATTCACATGTTTTATTATATTCATTAGTAATACACATTGCTGTAATAATAGGTATTTAGTATTCCTTTCCTTCAACTATCAAATTTTCTTGTTGTGAGCAAGTAGTTATTAATGCTTTAGAGACTTTGTCGTACGCACAGTATCCAAAGTGGGTACTTTTTCACCGTAGCGTGACTACACTTTCCCAGTTTTAATTTAGCCTTTCTTACATACTTCTTCGCAGTGATTTTTGGCTTTGGTTTGCCAGATTATTATTCTTACAGACATTGTAATTGCTATCATATACAGCAATCTGTTTATAAATAAACATGTGGATGAACAGCAGAAAACAAGCCACCAAAATAATGTAATGAGGAGCAATTTGCATTTAGTAGAACATCACAAAATTGCACAAAGTAAGAAGAGAGAGAAAGAAATATTTTTCTATTATACCCATAATTCTAAACTTTGTCTCTAAATAAGCTGAGACTTATATCACGTACTGAGAGCAAGCTCTGATCTGAGATAGGGGCATACTGTTAACCATGGCAGTAAATCAGTCTTGATCACAAATAACGTTGCCTGGGAAAGTATTTTCCCACCAAGATTTACTTTGTAAGTTTTCATGAACTTCCTCATACCACAATTGAACAAACAAAGGCCTTTCAAAGTTTCTCAAGAGTCAGGAGACAGCCATGTCCACTCCAGAATGACAAATAATGGTCCAGAAGAGGCCAGTTGGGGACTGGAGCCGTGCAACCCCCAGGAGGCCTATATTCAAGTTCCTCACACTAATGAGGCAAAGCAGGGGCGTGAACTTTTCTCAGCATCCCAGTGAATGTCAGATACCAAATGTTACAGATGAGGTATTTCCTCTCCCTTTTTTTGCAAATGATCGATGGATGGAGGAAATATTTCTTGGGACAATTTTCAGTGGAACTGGCATATTTCTGAACAAACTATGATTTTGCTGAATTTGTGTTTTCTAAAAAAAACCAAAAATCCCTCTTTCTCAAAAAATTACTTATAACAGTTGCAGTTGAATACTAGAAAACTAAACATCAGGCTTGACAGCAGCCACTCTGAGGCAGATCTTAGCGGATGAACCCTTGCCCCAGTGTAGCTTACCATTACAGAAATGGTACATCTTTATTTCCTCTTTGCTCACAAGATGTGCGGTATTCGTGTTTCAGAATATTTTCCTCCTTAAACACGTCCCCCTCAGTTTTCATTTTTTCTTGTTTCTTCCCTCCAACTCCCTCCTTAACTTTCATTTCTTGTTACTGACTGTTCAGCATTTTCAGTTACACAGTAAGAGGAAAAAAAAAACCCAGTGTGGTCTTCCAATGGAAAAATGTAGGCTACTTTTACTGTGTTGAGAAAATATTCAAATATTTTACAAATTATTTTATAAACACATTTCAATCAGCAGCATTTATTGGAGAAACTCTTCACGAAATTAAGCTGATTCTGTAGAGCAAGCTGAGCTCTGTTGATTTATGCAGGTAAAGGGGCTGAGCCCAAGAGTCCTTGCTATAACAGAGAGAACAATAATGCCAAGAAAATACTGTCTTTACCTGGACATACATCAGGATATATTGAATACTGAAAACCTGGAAAGCAGCATTTCACTCAGATTTATAAATAATTTCCATTCACTACGTCTTCTTCAAAAAAAGTCAGCAAATTAAATAATTAGATATATAGTCATGGTTGACAATTTAATTTATTTTAATGAGGACAGCAATATACCTGTTTTCAGCACAAAGAAACATTGTGCTTTGACTAAAGCACATTATGCTGTCTCACCACAGAAGTGCTGCAGAAATAACTATTGAGGGCACAATGATATAAAGTGAAAATATGACAAAGATCTTTTTTGTTTTGTCATTTTATTTATGAATATTACACATCAGAGGTTGCTGGGGCATGGTACTCTTTCACTTACACGTTCACTAAAGAAGAGAAGAATTATAACTTAAAAAAGACAAAGCCTCAAAAATATTCAGCTGTTCCTCCCCCTCATGTGTGAATGAGTATTAATCTACATTCAGCTATTACTTTAATCACTAGAGTGACAGTATTCTTTAATTCATTTTTGTCACAAGTTTAGTAGTGGCAAAATGTTAGAGGATAAAAGAAAATAAAAATTGCTATCTAGAGTTAGCTTCCACCAGAACTGACTCTACCAGGAACAAGGCCAGGCCAAAGACCAGGCCTGATTCTACATATCTTAGACAAGCCCAGGAATTCACCATGACTGCCAGTAATATGTGTTGGAGCAGTATTTGCCTGAGAAACTTGAATGGTATATAACATAAACTCATCTGAAACCACATTTACCATCTACTAAATTGTACCAGTATCTGCCTTAGACTGCATGGACATCCTCAGAAATACTATTACTCTGTTTAAAAAATGAGTTTCTCGTATCAAGTATTTCCTAGGTTGTGAGCTAAATCCCTGCATTCAGTATTAAAATATCTTTTCTTTTTTTTTTTTATATTTCTCAAATGTTTCTGATGCTGCGCACAGGATTTGAAGCTGAAATGCTAGAAAATTTGCACCTTTCTTTTCCTCTTGGTCAACTTATGCAGTTGAAACAAAAAAAAAAAAAAAAGAGGGATAATGGGAAGGCAGAGAGCCACTTGCTCTAGCACCAGCCTCTGCAGCGGGAAGAGGAAACTTACAGGCAAAGACCATCATTTGTTGAGTCCTTCACCTGATCAGCAGCAACCATTATTGGAGGGTGAAAACACCAGTAGGGCATCTTGACCCATTAAAAAAGGGACCCTTGCTGACCTTCAAGTCAGCTCAGCCAGGTCCAGTGGGATTTAGTTAGCAGTTGAGTCAGCTATTTCACTATTTTTTTATCCAAAAGCAGATTAAACACAGCATGAAGCATGATTGCCTCAGTGTACTTGCACTGCTAGACAATGTCTTAAGAAATCAATCATGAACAGCGTATCTTTGAAAAGATTTATATAGTTTAAACAATGTGAACTCAACAGGCATAGTAAGTTGATAGAATATAAACAATTTGATTTTGGATCATTCCTAGTTTTCAGTTTTCCAGTCTGCACAGATGGAAATAGTATTTGTAAGCAGAATTAGAAGAAAATATGCTGACTGTGTCTTCTTGAGAATTAAATACCTAGCAGTACTTTTTGTTGGACAGAGCAGAGTTATGCAATCTAAAAGTAGAAATGACATCTTTCATGGCTACCCTAAAAAACGATGATTTTAAAAGTACTATTAAAAAAAAAAAAA
>VWZK01003712.1:65514-109677 GCA_013396935.1 Baryphthengus martii | reverse complement strand
CCTCCCTCGACCGGCTGGCAACGCTATGCTTGATGCACCCCAGGACACGGTTGGCCCTCCTGGCTGCCAGGGCACACTGCTGGCTCATATTCAGTCTGCCATCAACCAGGACCCCTAGGTCCCTCTCTGCTGCACTGCTCTCCAGCCACTCATCCCCTGGTCTGTATTTACCACCAGGGTTGCCATGCCCCAGGTGCAGAATCTGGCACTTGTCCTTGTTAAATTTCATGAAATTGGCGATCGCCCATCTCTCTAACTTGTCAAGGTCTCTCTGCAGGGTTGCCCTTGAGGGAGTCAACAGCTCCTCCCAGTTTTGTATCGTCGACAAACTTGCTTAGAATTCCTTTGAGCCCTGAGTCCAAGTTATTGATGAAGATGTTGAAGAGGACTGGGCCAAGGATGGAGCTCTGCGGGACCCAATTTACCCCCTCCTCCCCAAATAATATTTAACATAGACACAATAGGGCCAACCAGTACAGCCACTGAAAGAGGCCCAGGTATTTTCCCTTACAATCACACGAGACTACAATAGACACTTTTTTTATCACATGATAAGCTTTAATTTAATCCCAGTGTACACCCCACTCACCCTATCCTCCAAAGCCTGAAATAAATGTCACAAAGCAGTAGATAGCAGGAATAAAAAAAAAAAAAAAGAAAAATAAATTGTGATATAAGTGTAAAATCAGAATAACCTTGCTGCACAATAGCACAGGTCTGCAATCTTATTTAAGATTTGAAGCTGGTAAGTGGTTACAGAAATAACATAAAAGAAATTTGAGATGCAGAACACTTTCAATTAAAAACAGGCAAAGACTATCTAGGAGTAGAAGATACATCTTCTAGGTATGGACATTTGTTTCACACTGCGCTGGTCAGCACTGAAACAGAGGATATGACCTATCAGAGGTTTTGATGCTCTATGTTGGTTCTTTTCTGAAGTCAAAAGGATCATTGTTTGTACAAAAAGGTAAAATAAAGATTGCTGGTTAGCAGAGATTAGGGTTAGTATTTATCTTGCCATAAGGAGAAGCACCACAAACGAGGAGAATTTGATAATCTGATTTAAGAACTATACCCACTTGATACTGAACAAAGAGTGGAAACCAGAGGAAGAGATTGCCAACTTATCCCTACAGGTTAGAAGGTATGGAAACACTTGAGATGATAGGAGGGAGATGAAAATGGACAGGACAAAAGAAACACAAGTTTAGAGGTCCAAAGAAAATTCCACCTGTGAAGAAGGTCCTTCTACAGGAAATAAATCCTATTTCATGAGAAGGAACAGAAAAGAGATTAAAACAGTTGCCGGGCTAGTCTTGCAGGGTAATCATGGCTGCTCACAAACAGAGATAATTTAATGAACTGGACAAAAAGGAAAAACATTTTTTTCAAGGACTCATTACTGAGGATAAAAAGAGTATCCTCCACTAACAGACAGGTAATGGTTTGGATTTTTTTTATTCTTTGGGTGGGATTCAAGTGCCTTCGCTTAGGAATGTCAGCAATGTGCTAGCAAATATCTAGTAAATGAAAAGAAATAACCATTTTCTAGATGACTCAGCTAACCATTAAATGAGTCCTACCACTGAACATGAGAGATGATATTCCAGTTAAAGAGACTTTATCCAGGCTGTTTCTTCCATCAGCAGACACATTCCAGATGATTACTCATTTCATTTTAAGAGTGCCTCTGGATTTGCAGAATGGAGATACCTTTCTCCACCAACTACAGGAAAGCCTACAGAGCATCTAGACTAGACGCCTGACTTATATTACTAAAATAAATATTATTCACAGCATAGACACAAGGTAATTTACATATCTCTAGTTGACTATCTACGTATCTTTAGTCACTGCACAAGAATTTATTGGTGATAGTCCATTTTAGTGCAAGTGTCATTTATCCATCTGAATCCACAGAACTTGTGGGGAATCAGCTGACTCAGCCAGTCTAAGGACATTAAACTAACAACTACCAAGGAGGGTGTAAAGGAGAAACAAATGAACACTCATTTAGCACAAAATCAAGATGTCAAGAATAAAATTAATCAAGGCACCAAGAAGCTTGAACAGAAATGCTTTAGTTGCCTATATATGAATGCTAGAAGCCTGGGTAATAAAAAAGAGAAATTGGAATTGGAATTGCTCTTTTATGATTTAGCCGGTATTACTGAGACCTGGTGGTAAGATTTGCATGAGTGGAATGTTAACATCACTGATACGCTGCATTTAGGCAGGATCTAGCGAGTGGAAAAGAACGAAGGTACTTTATATTTAAAAAAAGGTATTACCTGCCCCTGAGTTCTCTGGTAACTCAGAAGAAAACGATTCTGCATGTTCATAGATTCATGTTCTAACAAACAAACAAACAAAAATCTAGTTGCTGTCCGTAATAGATCAACAAATTAGTCTAGAAAAAATGGAGAGCTGACCTCTAAAGCACTGATTTCTGCTGTACAGGTGGAAAAACTGCGTTACAATGTGTGATTTCAACTTGAATGACATATGTTGAAGGCCTCATGATCCTTATAATTTCTAAAAATTATCAATTAAAAAAATGGTTAGAAAATAAATGATTGCATCCTAAATGTTCTATGTGTGTTACAGCTACCTCAAGCAACCATAAAATTCTAAAAATACATACAAACATACACACACACACTCCCCTCAAAGTATCTTTTTTTGCACAAATGATTATGACAATCGCATCTGTCATAGATAAACAACAGCCAAACAAGTAGGATAAGCATTCTCATCGTTTGCGGATGATACCAAACTGTGGGGAGCAATCAGTATATTGAAGCACATGCGTATCATTCAGAAGGATTTCTCCAGTCTGGAAGAATGGGTTTCCAGGATGTCAGGGAACTAAAAAACGACAAAGTCACAGACCTGCATCTGCAAAGGCAGAACCCTCTGTGCAGGTACAGATGGACTGGCTTGGTAGCAGCTCTGCTGAAAAGAACCTGTAAATCCTGATGGACTGGAGGCTAAGCCTCCTTTAGTAGATATTTATTATTCTTCCTGACTAGTTTACTGCAGCACTTTCAGAGATTCCAGTCAAGAATTGAACTCTAGGTTAATCTTAGAATATGGCATCTTCGCCATCAGAATTGAAGCTCAAACTGGTGATTCAAGGTCATAAAGTCAGGAAATATATACATATTTTTTGCTTAGAAATTAAATAAAATTCATGAGTTCACTAAAAAACATCCACGGAACTTGACATAGCACTTTCAAAGCCAGTTCTTAGGACACAAACATGCTTTATTACTATTTTTCTTTTCCGTTCTGAAGTACATTGTCAAAATGACATACTGCTCAGATTTAGAAAACCTTCTGCCTTGAAGGAAGAAAAACTGTTTTCCTTCTTAACTGGCAAACTAGTATGAAATAGATTCAGTAAAAGGAATGTGAAACATTCCAGGTAAGTTATGTTTTGAGGTTTAAACGAAAACTAAGCAAAGCCAATGACAAAGTTCAGTACTATGATGTATATAACCTGTGGGTTTTTTTTTAAATTCTTATATAAGATTTCAACAAACCTGTACAATGAAAATATTAATTATTACAATTATTAGAGATTGATGTCATACTAATATCACTGTATGCTTTTCAACAGTGGGAGGCTGTGTAAGAAATGACATGCCAATGATTGAACTCTGAAAAAACTGGAGGCAGAAGGGAAAAAGAGGAATACTTCGGAATATCTGGAAATAGCTTCTTGGAAAGCTGGTATAATGCATATGACGTGAATTACTGAATTAATTGAATGTTGAATTGGAATATTTTCCTTTTTCTGAGATGTACAGAAAGAGCAAATTTCCTTTTTAATTATTTGGAATGTAATGCTTCTTTCACTGTGATATTTGAAACTATACATGCATTTTAATGGAAATTAATTTAATACGCAATAGAAAACCAGTGGGGCTTTTTAATAGTACATGTTACTGTAATTTTTTCTGTAGTTTGAGACAATTTAAAGATGGCTTAGATATTCTACAACATGCAATTTTCTGACCCTTCTAGTTATACTAAGACTCCTCTAATATAAAAACTTACTCCCTTGAAAATTTGTAAATCTGAAGTTTTTGTAATATTGTTTCTTTGTGCTACAAAAAAGCAAAATGCCATCTTATTCTACATGGTCCTCACAAAATATTGGTGAGTACTGGAAAAAATAAGAATACCATCAGAGCTGCAAAAGGTTACCGAAATGCTTGTCTCTACAGCTGCATGCATTCTGACATGTGAGTTAAACAGTACCAGAGAGTAACAGTAATTGACAGTTGACCTTTTGATTAGACTTAGTTCTATTAAATGTTATGAGAGTAATCAATTGGTACTAAACAATGAACAAAACAAGCAAACAAAATTATTTCATTAGGTGACCTTTTTTAACAGTATTAGCTCAAGAAGGGTATTTTTGTTTTTAGCTTGGCTGTGACAGAAATGTAAAAAAACCCAAACTAATTCCTTCTAAAGATGTCCAGCTGCAGTAAGGACAAAATGACAATGGTTATCTAAATACAGCAACACTCTTAAAACAGCTTCTGCATTTTGCTGTGTAGCCCTTTGTCTTCCACGATCCTTATTCCTTCCACCTCTACAGGGCACATCAAATGCCATGGCTGAGAGAAGGACAGTAGCCCAAAGAATCGCACGCAGGTCAGTGCACAAGGACACTCTGTGTAAGGACACTTTGCCTGATGGAACTAGCTATCGAATGGACCATGTACGGCAATGTAGGTAAGTAATATCCTTTATGGACAAGGTAGGGGTTTAATTGACTTTAAATAGCTTTAACTCTTGAAAAATTCTCTTTTGTTAGAGGAAAAAAAATAAAAAAAATCCTTACTTAATGTTCATATATGACAGTATGCACTTCATTTAGTTATTTCATTACTTATTTTTCTTACAGTATATTCAATTGCCATGGTAATGAATTTTTATGCTGACCTGAGGCTGGCTATTTTTATTGCAGGGTGTTCCATTCACTGTTCCTCTGGGATAGATCCAACCATTCAGTTTTGCTTCACAGTCCCCTAACTCTGAGGCAGAACTGCTCACCTTTTAAAACAGAAGTGGTTCCCCTCCGGGTGCAATAACAAAATAAATTGATGGTACAGCATATACAAACTTATTTCAGCCTTAGGAGACTTGCTTACTGCCTTTCATACTCAGACACATATAAACATGGTAATTCACTCTGATTTTATGAATCATCTCCTGACTATCATTGGGGAGTGATGGTTAGGCAGTGCTAAATGAAAGCATCTAAGGCAGGTTGAGAATGACTGCAGTGTGTCTCTAAAGATAGATGAGTTGGCAGGTAATGTTATAAATTACCATCGAGTGCCATTCACAGACGATAGGAGCTTCATCCTGCATGACAGTCATTGATCTGATGCAGAACTAAGATGCAACCTTTGGTGACATTCCTGGAGGATAAAAGGTTATGCTTCACATTTAGTTATGAATAATATGGTCATGTTTTAATTAAAGAAGTATCTCAGTGGAATATTAGGGCAGTGAAAATGTACAAATTAGTATGACTTGTATAACAATTGTTGCTGGAAAACAGCCTAGCACTGAAGATAATAATGCAGAATAGCAATGCAATTACATTAATGAGGCAAATAGCCCACCTCATTAGAAGGCGCTGAACTATTCAGACCTAAATTAAAAGAAACAATACTTTAAGAGTTTACATTTGACACTAAAACTGGTAAAACAAGCTAATCTACATTTAGGAAGGAAATACTTAAGGCTTATATCAATATTTTGGGCTACAGGAATTTCAAAAAAAATGTGTTGAGAAATATTTTGTGCAAAACAAAAGCTAAAAATAAACTTCAGATTGACCGTTTATAGAGGTTTCTGAGGTTTTCTTTTCCTGGCAACTCAGAGGACTGTTCACAATTTTCTTTCTTTTGTACGGTCCCAACAACATCCCTGACGAAGCTTTCTGAAAATACTGGCCATATAATAAACTTATATATTCACAAATTGCTATTAAATGAAGGCTTGCAGCAAATATTATTTATAAATATTGGTGACATTTCTATTATCTAGTACAATATAATTGATAAGTATTTGTGCTGCTGATACGGCAAAATACTTAACCTTGTGCTTAAGTAAGTCATCTAACCAACAGCAATTCTAGAAACTTAATTAAGGGATATAGGGTGGGCTAGAGTTACTATGCAGTCTACTCAATAATCACTGGATAACACATATTCCAATGATACTCTGAAAGATTATTTTACTCACTCAAGTCTCAGGAATTAACCTGAGTATAGCAAGTGCTATAAAAGGTCAGGCATGAAGATTTAACCAAAAAGTACCTTTTCTACCTTGTGCACTCTGTCAGCGTGGCAAATTTTATTTATTTATTTTGACAGACTGCAAAGCATGTACCACCAAGCCTGTCTTTCTTCCCATCCATGGCTGTTCTAGTTTATGGTGTCCTCAATCCAATCTAAATGTTCATTTTGCAATTACTCTGCTGTCAAATGATAAGTGAAATATAGGATATATACACAGTAAGTACTTAATAGCTTTAAAAACATACTTTCCAGCATAATGTCACCAGTTGCTTGTCAGAATTAGTAAATTTTAAAACGTTTAGTGCTCGAACTAGCAGAACCCATCCAGATCAGAAACCAGGGATAGTTGCTCTTCAGGAGGCCAGCTATGCAAATGCCTTGAAAACATAAATTGCTATGATAAAGTTGAAAACACAAGATCAGATCGGGAGGTCGAGAGATTATGGAAACGAGCTGTCCAACTCCCGTGGTGCACAACAGATTTTCATTTCCTTTGCATTTCCCACCACGTCTGGCCAGTCATCAAGCAAAACCTGCTTACTATGGACACAGCCATGCTTGCTGTGGGGCTCTTAGTAACTCTGAGCTCTTGTAGAAATGCAAAACCTCAAGCCAACTACAGGACCAGAGCAGTTACTCCGCACTTGAGAACTGCCTTTAAATCAACAAAACAGAGATAGAAGGTGTTATGAATTTGTTTATAGCTGTTTTACAGACATAATCCACAGCTTTGCATGGCAGATTCACAACTTCCTCATTCTAACAAGAAAAAAGTGACATTCCATATGAAAAATGTAAATCTACTGAATATTTACTTTGCATATGTTCTATATTGTTGCTGATAACAGACTATAGCTAGAACTGTTATATTAACTCCTAACACAGACCGAGAATCTTCAGAAAGCCATACAAAATCAATTAGAATCATTACCTGAGCTTTTAGATTATTATTGGTTTCCTATAATTTTTAATTCAATTCAGTTTCATCAGAAGAGATGCATGTAAAATTAAGAACATTAGCTGTTTGGCATAATGCGGTACTGATTTTTCTTGCTCGCAGTTCTAGCAAGAAAATGCACATTCCTTGTTTAAATAAAAATAAAAATAGCATTTAGTATGTTTTAAGACATATCCTGGGTACTACTAAACATATTCCATGCTATAGACTTCTGCAGTATGAGGAACACAGTGTAACATCATTTTTTCAACAAAGCCTTTTTTCAAAATGCTACTTGATAGCAGTACCTTCCAGATTAGAAAAAAATATTCAAGGTAATCGTGGGTGTACTTGGGGATTTGGTGGAAGCACAAGACAGTTAGTTATAGCTGAAACAGATATATATATATGTATGTTGATATAATGCAAACATGTAATACGTATCTATCCCATTTACTTCTCCTGGGTGAAAAAATAAAATCCAATTTAAGAGACCAGCTAGGAATAAGATACTGTTTTCTGTCAATACTCCAATGTAAGTAAGCTTATTCTTTCTGCTTTTATTTTTTGTGTTGTTTTTTTTTAATGAAAAATATTTGCCTGTTTCATACTGGTTCATCATTTCATGGGCAAAAGCATGGATCAAAACAAGAATCATGGTCAGTATTCTTCAACTGAAATCAGTGAGAACCACAACAACAGTTTTAATGGGATGAGATCAGGATCGATACCTGGATGATATCTGCTCTATTAATTTAGTTTTGAAATATGCTTATATACTGCACTTTCTAACTCAACAGAAATGTACCACATTCACTGGGGCAGAACAACATTCCATCAGTAAAAGCTAAAAATCTCAAGAGGACAGATTATAAACATTCAGCTAAAAACTGGCATGCAGTGGTTCACCTATCACCTAAAAACCCACAGCCTTCAAAATGGTAGAGGTTTATCTGAGACACACAAAACTTGGATTTGATTCCCAAATACTTCGTGGCAGAAGCTCAAAAAGCCATTTTCAAGTAATGCAACAAAACATACGAGGAAATGCCCACAGATTTCAATGTTGTTGAGTGCATTTAAATAGTGAATAGAAAAGTAACAGCCACCTGACTAGAAAATAAAAATAAAGTTGTAAGGTGGTAAAGTAAAACAAAAGAAAGACATGTCTTTTTAAGAAATAAAAAAAAAAACAGTCTAATCACATATACTTTTTTAATCTGGAGGCAGAGGAGACCCAAATGTGGAATTTCCAGTGGCAGCATCACAGACCCAGCAAGTGTCAGTATTAATACAGATTTCCTGATAGTAAAAAGAGCATTTTGAAGGTACAGAATATTGTTTGAGGCTCCTCTTAGTTATGCCTTAGTAGAAGAAATTGTGTAGAAACATTGTGAAGACTAAAAGTCTGAATAATTATCTTCTTTATTAATTAATTCTAAAATTGTATTTTACCAATGTCCCCGCAGTGCGTACATCGAGGATATATTACCAATATTTTAATATGTTCACTTCAGAGCAAATAATATTCACCCTTTGGTGACTGTTTAAATGTTACCACATCAAGGAGATTCTACCTTCCTTCATCCCTTTGGCAAAAATACTCCATTTTCTTTTCTTTATTTAGGAACTTACTCTTCAAAGAGGCAACACTGAGCATGTTCTCAATACATTTAGCAAGAGGAAACTTGAGTTTTTGAAGTACAAAATTGATCAATGGGATTTGGTTAGAAATATCAAAAGGAATCCCATCAATGATAATACTTAAAAACCTCCCTAGATTTACTTATGAATTTGCCTTTATGCTAGAGTTAAAACTAATGCTATGTTGAAGCTTCTCTACAATCTAAAAAGGATGTTGTATACTGAAGACTGAGGTATCCTAAGTTTGTTAAAATGTACTCAAATCAACATTCGCATTTCGTTTCTGCTCTGTTTCCTTTTCGGGTTTCATGCATTTTTCCTTACTGTGAAGCACACAGATCTACTGTATTAACAGTCTTCTACATTTGGTATGTTAAGAAGCCACCTTATCATTAGGTGAGACAGCAAACATACTTTTACTCCACACATAAGAAGTCTTCTCTAAATGACCATTTCACAGATATATGTCAAACCAAAAAAAATATTCAAAAAAAAGTTTTAAACTCACATGGATAATTACCATAGGGAAGATGTGTTTTAGGGTTGTTTTTTTTCATTCAGTTCTAACTGCTGATTTCAGTGTTCTGTTTTTACGACTACAGACTCTGCTAAGTTATTAGGAACACATCCAGCAAAGCACTTAATATTCAGATTTGGAATATATGAGGAGATCCACTGATCTCAGTAAGCTACAGGAATCAATATATTAGAATTAATTTGAAAAAAACCTAGCACATTTTACTACCCTTCGAACTACTGAAAGAATGATGATGCTCCCTCTCCCATGTATATGTGCCTAATTATCATTGTTTGGTTTCCTTCTACCTCATATGATAGGAAGCAAACTAATAAGAATAATTATGAATTAGTATGAAGCTTGCTATTTTAAATACCAGTTTTTCCATTTTCACTTTCTGGTCCTCTATTTCATTCCCCCTACTAATTTCTGAAATCAAAATGGTAAAGCTATTCCTCATAATAGAAATCTTACAGAAAAAGTAGGGAAATTACCCCCTGGAAAATATTAAAATTGCACATAAGCTTACACTCCAGCATACACACACAGATATCTATAGGCAAATACCTGTATACAGACAAGGTAGTGTTTATGAAACTAAATGCAGTTAAACAGGTAATAAGTGCAATTCTATTCTGAAACTACCTAAAGGTGCATTTCTAACAGAATTGAAAAAAATACTTAATTTATTGAGTTTTCATTGATAGAAATACTATTTTTTTTACAAAACACATCTCAAATAACAATTATTCATGCACTTCTGTGATTGTTGAAGACATACTACAACACTGCAGCTGAATAACTAAGAGATTATATTATCATTTAGTTAAAACAATTTGCCAGTGTCAGATTTACGCCATGATATTTTATCATGAGGACTAAGTTTTGTCTCTTGTTTGTATTATATCACAATAAAACATTGCAAACCCACAAAAGGTTTTAAAATTAAAGTGATAAATGGTGTCCCTCATAGGTCCGTATTGGGACTGGTTCTGTTAAATAGCTTCATCAAAGACATAGACAGTCAGATCAAGAGCATCCTCAGCAAGTTTGCAGATGACACCAAGCTGAGTGGTGTGGCTGACATGCGTGAGGGATGGGATACCATCCACAGGGACCTGGACAAGCTTGAGAAGTGGGCCCATGTGAACTTTCTGAGGTTCAACAAGGCCAAGTGCAAGGTCCTGCGTATGGGTAGAGGATGTCCCTGCTCACTGCAGGGTGGTTAGACTAGATGACATTCAGAGGTCACTTCTAACCTAAACCATTCTATGATTCAAACCTCTGGCATTAATAGAGGCTGAGAGATGAAGAGGTAGAGACCGGCCCTACAGAGAAGGATTTGGGGCTACCTATGGATGAAAAGCTGAACACGAGCCAGTAATCACAGAATCACAGAATGTTAGGGATTGGAAGGGACCTCGAAAGCTCATCTAGTCTGCACTTGCAGCCCAGAGAGACAATTGCACCCCGGGCTGTGTCAAGAGAATCATGACTGGCAGGTTGAGAGAGGGGATTCTGCCCTTCTGTTCCAGTCTGGTGAGATATCACCCATAGTACTGTGTCCAGCTTTGGAGTCCTCAGTACAAGAAAGACATAAATCTGTCGGAACAGGTCCAGAGGAGGGCCACAAATATGATCAGAGGGATGGAAAACCCTCCTATGAAGACAGGCTGAGAGAGTTGGAGTTGTTCAGCCTGGAGAAGAGAAAGCTTTGGGGAGACCTTGTTGCAGCATTTCAATACCTAAGGGGGCCTTATCAGAAAGTGACAGATTTTTCAGTAAGGCCTGTTGTGATAGGACAAGGAGGTAAGGATTTTAAAGTAAAGGAAGGTACATTCAGATTAGATATAAGGAGGAAATAATTTACAACGAGAGTGGTGAAACACTGAAAGAGGTTATCCAAAGAGACGGTAGAAGCCTCATCCCTGGAAACATTTACCGTCAGGTTTGCCAAGACTCTGAACAACCTCATCTAGTTAAAGATGTCTCTGCTCATTGTAGGGTGGTTGTACTAGATGACCTTTAAAGATTCCTTCCAACGCAAACCATTCTATGATTCTATAATTCTATGATTCTGTTCTCACTCTTTTTCAATTCCATTTAACTTATCGTCATTTCTCTTTTTTTTTCTGCCGCCCACCTCCACCCCCACCCCGCCCCCAGGTGACAGGTTCCTTTCCTTCGCACCAAGCCCTTTTCTGGATCTTGGCCATGCTTAATGAAGGTTCAGTCTATGAAGATAGCAGTGAAGACCAGTGCTTGGCTAGCAGGTTCCACTAGACTAATTGCAGCAAGATTGTGGTCAACCATGTTCTTGTCTGACCTTAACCCTAGAAGTAAGGAGATACCCCAGAGAAAACTAAATTGGGGTTGAGATAAATGTGAGTAATTCTGATCACAAGTGCAAAAGTCCCAAGAGTGGATCACAGGGCCTTCAATGCTTTTATCTGGGCTGCAGGTTGAAATAGTACTGCTCTAAATCATTTATAGAGAAAAAGCCATAAACTGAAAACCCAGGAAAATGTGAGGAATGCATTTCTCCGTTATCCTCAGGCTCTAACTCTTTGTAAAACTTTACATACGCTGCTTATTATGATGATATTGATTAGTAAGTCAACAGAAGCTTTCACAAGGGACTGCAGATCTCTTTACTACTACTCTGTAATATTAAAATGTCATTACCAAGTCACCAACTTTTTGCCCTGCTGTAATGTTATTCTCTGCTGATTGCCTGCCTGAGCTGAAATTTGAAACTGTCACCCACAGCCTTGTGGAAGTGATTCAACATCACTTATAGGAAAGTGAAATTAAATATTCATCCCTGGACAGTATTTTAGGTTCAAACTGACTGAAGTTCCTCAAGGCAAAATGTACTTAAGTCATAGAAGATTTTTTTCAGTTTTAAAAATTCAAGATGCCTATTTATCAAGGCTGGACAGTCAAATGAGAATGTATCTGCAACTTTTGTACACAGATATTCTTTTCCCTGCTTCGCGGCATGCTTTTAATTATTTTGGCTAGGTAAACTTCTCCAACATGGATTACATTTAGCATGCTGAACATCCAGACTGATCCCCTCAACAAATAACTGTCCAGTTAAAGTCACAATAAACTGTGGAAGAGCTTAAGTTTAGACCATCTGAACTTCCTCACAGTGGCCAGCATTTCTGCAAGTAGTAGCTTTTAGAATTAAGGCAAATTGTTTTTTTGTGAATAAGTGATTATATTAATGAATAAATTCCAGTTAACTTCCAATCTACAGATTCACTTCAGGATTTACCCTCTTCGGAACCAAAAAGGTCTGAGTAAATAAAGATAAAATGTTAAATTCCACCCCCAGACAAGACTTCCTCTGAATACAGAAAGTGGGAAAATTCACTGATCCAGAAACGTTGAAGCAAAGGATTCTTCCTCGCAAGAGAATTATCTTCTCAGCAGTTGCAGACAAATTAATGGGAAATGGTCCATCGACTTGAAATTTGGTTCATTTACAAAGCTCATCGGAGGAAACACTTCTGAGTTCTGCTCAGAGTTACATTTTATTTTGGGAGTGTCCCAAAGCCATACACACTCACACACAAAAAAGTGAGCCAGATACTGCAGCTACCTACATGGGCAAAGGAGACAAGAGACTTTGTAAACTGCTCAATTCCAGGCAGTCTCAGACTAACCCTATCCAGGAAACAGAGCAGAGGGGAGGTAGAGGGGAAACAGTTCATGGCTGTCCCTGCCTCCATCCACTCTCAAATGACACTGAGAAATAAGTAAAAATGGCAATATTTAATATCTTCCCTCCTTTCACTGCTGTCATCATGTAGTCAAAATACTAATAAGCAAATCCAAGTTTTATAGAATCCTGAAATCAGAAAAAAAAAAAAAAGTATGTTACACAAAAGCTAATAAAAGTGGAACTTTTTATACATTCATGTGTTTGTCTAGATATTCAGATATCCAACCTCCTCTGTGTAGATGGGCTTTCCCCTTTAAAATTTATTAGCACAATGTTTCTTTCTCTCTGCATAAGATGACTTTGTGTTGTACGTTAAAAGTACTTCTGGATATATTTTATGGGGTTCCTCCTTACTTTATCACAGATAAAATGTAAAGGTTTAGGTGCCACTAGCAAGACAATAGAAGTGGAAATATATTTTTGGAAAATCATCAAAATATATGACATATATTCAAGGTTCAGGCTACTACTGGATTTAAATGAGAATCACTGGCTGTAATGAATAGCTGTTGCGTTTAGTGAGTTTTGGGTCCCTTTATCTCTACAGTAAAATCCCAACTTAAAGTTAAAATTAAAAATGTCAAGAACACATCAGCCAACAATTTGATGCAACCACAAATTCTAATCCTTGGTGTGGACTTCTGACTCAAGCAATGAGAGACTTCTCCTAATATTGAAGTGTGGATTTTCAGTTTCTCTTGTTTGGTCAAAAAGAATAAGAAAAGCATTGTCTAGGAGCCTTTGGGTCAATTTTTCATGTACAAAGGGATTTTACTTCATTTTTTTAATGAAGGATTCAGTACAATTACATAGCATTCCATCTGCAGGTAGAATTTCAACCCTTTAAGTAGAATCAGCAAGACTTTTCTTCTAGATTACATTCCTATTTTTACAGACATTTTGAACTTCTTTTAAATTAATGATCTTCTTTGTCTTTGATCCATATCATACATAGGAGTTCTGCTGTTCTAAAACTTTAAAATGCCAGGCAGGCTTGTCTTTAAATCTATGACATTCATGCATATCTTCCCAGTATGGCGCAACAGCGTTTCTCTCCATAGGCTTCTCATCTAGATGAAAGAAGGTCTTGGCCTCATGCTTTTCCTCCCCGTGCAAAGCACTGTGTAGGAAAATTACTTCCAGATTAAACTTGGCTTCTGCCTAAGCAGGTGTCAGAACCAAATTATGAAAGGACGAACTCAAATTACTAATTGTAGAAAACACATGTTTTATCTCTGCTTCTTTCTGATGAACATCACAGCTAGAAATACTTAATTATTGTTTAATTATGTTTACGAGAAGTATATACAAGAGCTATAATCTTCCAGGGATGAATTCTGGGAAAGGCCTTTTAATCAATGCTGTCAATGCAGAGAAGGTAATATTAAAACTTAACTGTCGTTAGAGATACTATATTTTTTTTTCGTATAAATTTATATTCATAACAAGAAGAAAGACATTGTTTGTGGTTCCTCATGGATCAAAATTCCTACTTAAAAGGGAGGGAAACTAGTTGAAGAGGATACAAGTATCAGTAATGTGATTGAATTCTTTATCCCCTGGCATCATGGATGGTACCTGAGTAATGACTAAGGCTTTGTCCCTAAATCATTAGTACATTCTCTTAGATTGTGTGTGTACCTGAAATCCCAGTAGATTTTTCATCTCCAAGGTGAAATAACAAAAACAACATCTAGCTATTAAATGCCCATTTCACATGCCAGCAAATTAATTCCCTCATTCTGGGGCTAAGCCTAAAGTATCTAAAGATAGGTACTTGGAAGAAAGATTGTGTGTTTGTCATGCCACTACTTATAATTTCCCTCCAATTGATTCAGATTCAGCACAGGACTGTACATTACCATGTAACAAGAAGGGGGTGGGGGGGTGAAAGAAGAGTTACAAAGGAATTACAATGTCATAAAACATAAAGCACTTGAGGGTTTCTGAATTTCATAAATAGTCTTTCATGTTGGACACACCTTCCTCAATTTATAGAATCATCTTCTAGTTCCAATCCTTTAGAAGCCCCAGAAAAGATACGGGGTTCAAGGCCAGTGCTGAAGATAGCTGGATAACTAGGTATTATAAAGACACAATTTGTCAATGTTTTACATAATAAGCATATGTTTCTTATACCTACAACAATCCAAAACGAAATTGTGAAAGCCCCAGCAAGTTCCTTTACAAAAAAATAGGAAAAAGAAGGGATCATTTTTCCACATGCAACGTATTTGTTTCTTAAATGCTATAAATATAACCAAAAAAAGTATAGATTTCCAACTGAATCAGATATGTAATGTAATTTCCTGAAATACTGAACAGAAAACTAACGAAAAAGTAGTTCAAACTCCTTAGTGTGTATAAAAGTGTCACTGTTTTACCTTAAGGAAAAAATACCACTGAAATCAGTTAAGCTATGAAAATCAGTATCATGGTTTTAAAAAAAACGGGCAAAACAAAGTATGCATGAAATGGTATGAACTCGTCTACACAGATGAGAGTTACACAAGAACTCAGAGAAGGCCAATTCTTTAGTTCAGAATCATACTGACTGTTCTAAACAAGGTCTGTTTGGTTTTATGCATTACTTCTTTTTTTTTTAATTCTTTTTAGCATTACAATAAATAATGTATGAATTCACATAAGAACTTGGGAGAAAAAAAAAGGATATCTGACATATCTTAAAAAAAAACAACCCATTTTTCTGCTAGGACTGGACAGAGCTGTGATTTGAAACAGAAAGAAGAGGTTTTTCTTTTCTTGGAATGTGGTGGAATGATCATGCCTAATGAAAACACAAGAAAGAGTAAAATTCATGCAAAAAAACCACAATAGATGGGGATTAATGAACCAGCTAAATTCCCTAAACTCTGCTAATAAAATTTCTTTTGCCTAAGTAAATTGTTCTTATACATGCATCTGTCTAAATTCCTGCATACAAACCGTTATGAGATTACAAATGTATGGGTTGTGACTTTGGTATTAGAAGGAACAGTGTTTGAGAGATTTTGTTTAAAAATTATCAACGTTGCTTACTCAATTACTTTGAAAGTAATACAGTAGATTTTCGAGCTCAGAGACAGTTTTATACTAGCAGCTAGCCACCAAGAAACCTCACTTATGGTCCCCAAAATTTTTATTCATCTATCAGACTGTAGATTACAATAAAGTTGAAACTTGAACTACCCAATATTGAATACAGTTCAATATAGCCTGCTTCAATAAAAAAAAAAAAAAAGGCCAGGAAAAAAAAATATTAAAAATGTACTGAAATAAGTTTCCTGGACTGTGCACTTAGTTTGTAAAAAGGAAATACTTAGAAACAGAACAGAACAAAAATACAAAGCCAAATATATGGCTGTTTATTTCTAAGAAATTGTCACAAATACCTGAACCAATAAAAACCAAACAGGCCCTAGAAGGACGGTGCATTTTATTCTTTTAAAAGATTCCTGATGTTTAATAGTGGTGTCAAGAACGTATCTTCACATCTTAAAGTCCACCAATTCCTTACTCACATAACTGCTATATAATGAGTATTTTCTACTATGCTTAGCACTGCAATTATGGGCACTATTTAGAATCTATGCCAAAAAGAGACAGTCGCACAAAGCAATTTATGCAATAGTCTAATTATTATCAATGACATTTCAGAGTAGCAATTTCCTCATACCAATTTGACAAAACTTGAACCTTTCCAAAGCATAAAAGTTTGCACATACTAAAAATATACCAGGATTCTTATATTTACATTGAAATTTGCTATAACACAAGTGACCCTGTATACACATGAGCAGTATAGAGAGCAACTGACGTCTACAGTTATTTTCCCAAAAATCAGTAGCTTAGATTTTCACTTATTAGGTTTCGACTTAGAGCATGAAGCTATTATTGTATAACGCATGTTAATAACAGAATTCTTACTGGTTAGATGTGTAAAAGCCACTATGCACACAGAATCCTAGGAGTTGGAAGGGACCTCTAGAGATCATCCAGTCCAACCCTGTAAGTTCAAAAGGGTATGAGAAAGAAGAGGATTAGAATCCTCTCATCAGAAGAATCTCTTTTCCATTCTTCATCTTTCCACTTCTGCCTCACCCCCTTCTTTTCTTTTTCAGGTGGATATATGCACCTTAACTCTTTATAGGCACGACAGGGCTTACTTAAGGCTAAGGCATACAATCAAGGAAGTGAGGTTTTGCAAACACAGGTACAAACAACTCGTCTGGGTGATAAGCAACCACGCGCACGTTCGTAGCCCACAGCAAATGCGGGTAAATCCATACATTTAAAGTTCATTGTCAGTTACTGCAGTGCAACTGAAGCATAATAACATATTCTGGGTGTAGTAGTAGTTTCATTCCACATCTTGCTTAATTGTCCTCATAGTTCATTCCCAATGGGTTCTGCAGTAATGTGCATTTTTTTTTCCTGCAAGCAGATGAGGATGAAAACTCCAATATAAAGCTGTTTGCCTCAGCTGCTGTGATGCTTGGCAACTGGTGCCATATATATCAGCACTTGTGAACCTGAGTATCACAAAACAACAAAACACTAATAATACATTTAGGAACCTGACAGGTGAGTTACAGTACCATCTTTCTTTCAGAGTGTTATGTTCCTCTATAATTTAACTTGAACAAGCATTATCAGCAAACAGGACTATAATATCAAGTATAGTAATTATTACTATAGTACATGCTCCTATCTCGTTTTCCATAAATATATTTTACTCTCTATCAATAATTTCATTTCATAAAAATACATTAATCATTTTGTTTCCTTAGCTCTCCAAACAAAGTAACCTTCTCCTCCTCTAGTTCGAATTTGGAACAATTCAAAACTATTGGGAGTTTTGGGTTTGGTTTTTCTTTTCCCCTACAGAAAAATAGTACTCTGACAATTTAGATTTTTAAAAATGAGAGACAAATTACACTGTCCTTTACCTGGACATTGATAATTGGATGGGTGAGCTGTCTCTGAAATTTATACATCTTAATGCAGGACTTATTTTGCTGTCAACTCAGTTCAGACATCTTCAGTATCTTAAACAACAGTCATATGGCTCTGTAACCCCAGTAGAGGAGATACGTACAATATTGTCAGTTTAGGCACCACATGTGATAATATAACTAAATATGACTACTATACTATTTTTTCTTGATGTTCCTGCACTTGAGATTATTTTCTTTTCTGGTATTTTTTGAGGATTTTTTTACTATCTTTTTGCTTGTAGTGACAAACATGCATATAGGAATCAAATGATCTGAGATATCTTACATTCAGTGATTGTGTATGAAAAGTAAATTTTTTTTTCTTCAGTATTGTTATCCCTAACATTTTGTTTAAAATTTAAACATTACACACATTACTTAGTAATTTTAAAAGCATGAATATTTTGGGGTTTTAATCTTTTACACATAACAGTGCTGCCTGTTCCAGTGCCTGGACATCTTTTACATAACTTTGCTCTCCAGTAAAATTCCAATGCCCTTGCTCTTTGCTACAGACAAAAAAATGAAGCCTATAAGCTCCAGGCATATCAATCAAAACCAACAGAGTCAGCACTAACTCTAATAATGAAAACCATGATTTCATAAATCATCCTGCACAGGTTGGGGTCATCTTTTAAAAATTTCTTATCAGGTGCAGCTCAAGATTTTTGAGACTCTCATCCTTCTTTCTTTAATGAAAACAATAGGAAGGATGTCAGCATACAAATGATGCGACCCTCTTTAGCTTAAAAATACCCTGAAAATGAAAAGATTATGCTTTGCTTTGCCCTTGAAATTGTGGAAGTTAGGATTTCTACCTCCCCTCCCTCAAAGTTCAAAGAAAAAGTTTTTTCTCACAGCTCCATAATGATATAAAAGCATCTAATCATATGTGGACTTAATTTAATAAACTGTAGATTTAATTTAAAGAATATGGTGCTATAGAAACTCTCTATTGCCTGTACCCAGTACATATCAGTTTGCAATCACCTAAGAGGCTTTTGTTACTTCATGTCCTTAAGCAAACCAGGAGGCCCCTATTAATGGAATTACATATTTTTATTTCCCTCAACAAGTTTCAATGCATTACTTTACATTTTAGCCTCTACTGTAGTTTGGAAAAACACTAGGAAAAAATGAATTCATTGTTCTGTCTTTCAAGCCTAAAATATAAAAAAGATGAGCATGGCATTCAATCTCTGCTAATAAAAAGCAGCTTTTTCAGCCTTCACCTTCTGGACTTGACACCCCACTGCATTTCTGTACTTTTATACCCACACAGGCCGACGCATCAACAACTTGCAAAATTCTAGTTTTACATTTTTGCAAGGATCTAATCTACTCCCTCATGAAACAACTAATTTTCTCCCAGTAAAGAAAAAAGCTAAGAAAACTTAGAGGCACAAATACTTACGGGAATCAAATAAAATAAAATGAAATAAAGCCTTTATCACGTTCTATCTGTAGAACTGAAAGAGAAGAATCCCTCAAATAAGATGGTTTTAAAGGAGAATCGCAAGACAGCAGCAATATCCATCTTAGTTAATTGCACCTGTACTGTGGTTTTTCTCTGTAAATAAAACCTGGGTCATGTCTTGCTATTGATTTATTAAAATTAGAAAAGTTACTACGTTAATGTGGGATCAATCACAATAATTTGTTCGGTTTCAGTCTTAGAGAAGGACACAGACTTTTTGGATGTTTTGGATCCACCATTATCCAAGTATGCTTTCTGAAATAACATATATGTGAACTGGGATCACGCTGGCTCAACTACGCACCACCCTTTATGCAAGAACAGATGTAGTCATTGATTGCAGTGAGAAATGCCAAGCTGTGGATGTTACCTTGAAAGGAGCGAGATCCTTTCTGTGGTATCACAAAAAAAAAAAAAAATCTTCTTCTTACCACTGGCTGATGCGATATAATTAGCACAGAATTGGCTAAAATGAAGAGAGGGAAAATTCCAAGAATGTTTCACAGGCAAGAAGAGGCAATATCTCGTGAAAGGTCCTGACAACTATATTGCAAATCTGACTTACGTCAGACCTCAGCCTGACCTGGTGATGTCAACTCTATAGCACCTTGCTTCTACATTTAGGGATTTAGGTCACCCAGCACAGATTTACTGGCAGCATGTGTGAAATCCACAATTCGAACTGCTTAAATGCTATTCGCTGGTAATCCCTCTTCTAAAGTCCATGTAGAAGTCTTCTGAGTGTGTTGCCTCAGGCAGATGTTGCTTAACTTTAAAATAACTTTATAAAGGAGTTTGAGATATTATACTGCAAACTGAACAGTTCAGATATGAGCCGACCATACGACTCACAAATAGAAATAATTTTACTTTCAGCATTCCATCGCTTAATAAGTGGTGAAAAACTTGAGAAAAAAAATGTTTTGGTAAGAAAATACTCTTTATCAAGAATTTATCTTTTCTACTTCTTTTATCAGAATTATAAACTGCCCTGACTCATAGGAGGTTTCACACATACTGAAGAGTCTTTGGGGGCAATTCCCACTTTCCCATGTAAGAACCATAATGTATCCTGGACTATTAAAGAAAATGTTAAAATTTGATATTATTGAACAGTATGAGCTTCAACAAGTCCAAGCGCCAGGTCCTGCACTTGGATCACAACATCACCATGCAATACTACAGAAAGCTGCCCAGTGGAAAAGGACCTGGCAGTGTTGGTCTACAAATGGCTCTATAGAGCCAGGAGTGTGGCCAGGTGGTCAAGAAGACCAATGACACCCTTTTTTTTTAATCAGAAATAGTGTGGCAAGCAGGATGAGGGAAGCGATTGTTCCCCTGTAATTAGCCCTGGCAAGGCTGCACCTTTAATAGTACTGTGTTCAGCTCTGGGTCTCTCACTACAAGAAGGACATCGAGGTTCTGCAGCATACCCAAAAAAGGGCAACAAAACTGGTGAAGGGTCTAGAGAAGAAGTCTTCTGAAGAACAGCTGAGGGAACCGGAGGTTTTTAGCCTGGAGAAAAAGAGGCTGAGGAGAGACCTTCTTGCTCTCTAAAACTACCTGAAAGGAGGTTGTAGTGAAGTGGCTGCTGGTCTCTTCTCCCAAGTAGCGAGCAATAGGACAAGAGGAACAGCCTCAAGTTGTGCCAGGGGAGGTTTAGATCGCATATTAGAAAACTTCCTTCACAGGAAAGATTGTAAAGCACTGGAACAGGTTGCCCAGGAAGTGGTGGAGTCACCATTCCTGAAGGAATTTAAAAGATGTGTAGATGTGGAGCTGAGGGACATTGCTTAGTGGTGACCTGGTAGTGTTGGGTTGATCGTTGGACTTGATGAGCTTGAAGGTCTCTTCCATCCAGAACAATTCTATGATGGCACTGACTCAGGTGTAGGACCTTGTATTTGGCCTTGTTAAATCTCACAAGGTTCATACGGGCCCACTCCTGCCTACTAGAGTTAGCCCAAAGGAAGAAAAATTTTATGTGTTTATCACATAAAATAGAGTCATAGAATCATAGAATGGTTTAGGTTGGAAGGGACCTCTGAAGGTCATCTAGTCCAACCCCCCTGCAGCGAGAAGGGACATCCTCAACTAGGTCAGGTTGTCCAGAGCCTTGTCAAGCCTCACCTTGAATATCTCCAGGGATGGGGCCTCAACTACCTCCCTGGGCAACCTGTTCCAGTGTTTCATGACCCTCATGGTGAAGAACTTATTCGTAACATCCAATCTAAATCTGCCCTTCTCTAGTTTAAAATGCATGAGTTTGTATGCACATATACATGGAATTTACACAAAATATATACAAACAATACCCTCTCTATATTGAATATACACATTAAAATGTTTTTAGTATTGCAGGGCACATATAGCGCTGTACATTTGAAGTAGATTTAACTCATTTTGAATAAAGGATTTAAATGAAAGATCTTCAAAAGCATAAGCTCTACAAGGTTTAGAGCATGTAGCCTGCTCTGTATCTGAATGGCTGCTTCTACATGAGTCATAATCTTATGAACTGTGGAAAGGTTATCCTTTGAATTACTATGGGCATATACTCCTCAAAATTCACAATACAAAGAAAAAACCTACTCTAAGCACGTCCTCCAAAGTTCTGTGCAAATTAATTGGTTTATAAGACAGGCTGGCAATAAATATTTCAGCACTTCATGCTAAAAAAACTTGTAGTTAGGAACCAAGACACTTGACTCCTTCAAATGAAATATAGATATTTAAAATGCAAGTTCCAGACAAAGACACAGTCCATCACTTCCCAATATTAACTGAAAAGACAGAAATCTAACCTCACAAGATTACTTTTTGTTTTTCATGAAAGCTTTTTGTGTGCCAATATACCAGCACAAATCCAAACCCAGAATACTGTGTTTAGGAAAACAGACACTTAATGTACTTTTTTTGTACTCCATTTTTTTTAAAGATTTCCTGATTAATTTGTGGTATCTGGTGGGTTGTATAATTTATATTTTTTTATTCCTGTATTCTGTGGTGCTAGGGTTGCTAAGCTGGCAAAATAGGATGGCAGTAAAAGAAATTAAGTGATCCTGGCTAAGGCTAGGAAAATATCTTTTTAATAGTACAAGAATTCTTTACATGCCATCTTAATGTGATTTGAATCCCCTCGTTTTAAAAGGAATTAGTGTATCAAAAAAGATTACTTCTCTTTTATCTTTCTCATTTATTACTAACCTAAGGAACTATGCAATAATTCAATTTAATTTATATTTCCCTGAAGAAGTGCAATTCAATGGATAATACACATGGAGCTGCTGTATTAATAACACCTAGCTGGAGACAGTGGAATACATACGGTACAGAGTGGTTACAATTAAGTAGGAAGACCTAAGACAGAGGCATTTGTATCAGCAGCTTTGTACTGCTTAGGAAAGTAATGGACCCTGAGGCAAAGCCGAGGGACTTCTTTTTCTGCTATGATTAAAACTATTGATAATTCCCAAAGTGGTAAGTTCAGCTGCTGTTCCACATTTTATTGCTTAAGATATTAATGAGAAAACAGGAACACTGCCTGTGCTATTTGGTTAATAACTAGAGGCTACATTCCATTTGCTATTTTTTCATGATTAGTCTACATTACTATTGTTGATTTTGTGCTTTATGAAATGTTCCTTGGATTCACCCATCTACTAAGAGAGTACAATAGCACTAGCGCTATGCCAGGTCTTTTGTGATACCTGAAGAATAGCTTTATTGTGACGGTTTCTATAGTTTCATCTAATTTTACTCATCAATATTTGGGCATTAATCCAACTTAGAATAAAATTTTCAATTTAGATGAAAACGTTGCTTCCATATATGATACAGAAGCTATTTGTAGAAATATTGAATTGTTGAGTACAGCAGATAAATGCCATCCACAGAGGAGAGTGATAGAACAGTCTTGCCTGTAATCATTACGATGCTTGATGCTGACCTCCAGTCAACACAGATTTTGCTAACACTGAGAGTTATCCTTTCAAGTGGGATCATGAATGAAATATTTCACACATTGGAAGAGCAGGGATCACGGGCTCAGCAGCCACATGAAGAAGCACAGTCAGAAGCCAAGCAATGAGAGTTGAAGCACTGATTATAAAAAAAAGAAGGATGAAATGAGTTTGTCAAGTTGTAGTGTATGATGGTGAGAATAAGTCATGACAATAACTCTACAGAGTGGCTGCTTGGGACACGAGATAGTCAAGAGTATCAGACTGAAGAAACAACTTTTGATTGGCAGTAATCCAGAAAAATTTTTAAAAGCATACCTAACTACTTAATAGGTTTAAGCTATTACTTTGTCTCCCCAACCACAGGGAGACTTTATGCCATTAAATTGCCACGTTGAAGCCTCTGACCCACCACATTTACTTTATTATGTGTTCTAATTTTATCTTCAAAAATACTTCTAACAGACATCCTTTGTTTCTGTCCTGTCTAGGATGCCCCTTCTTTTATGTCTGGTCAGTAAAACAATCAAAGATTAAAAAACAAACCAAACCAACCCCCCAAACAAACAAATAAATCAACCATCACCACCAAAAAACCAAACAAAAATAACCAAACCAAACAAAAAGGGGGGGGAAGAAAAGGACCCCATACTACTAGTTTGGAAATGTCTGAAGTCATAAAACAATAATTCAAGTTTTAATTTAAAAAGAATCTTGCACAAGAATTCTCATATTTATCTAAGATACATGGGCACGCCTTCAGACTGCAATAACTCACCGGGTGAAGGTGTCATGTCACTTCTTAGTGTTCACAGGACAGGAGAAGCACCCAGATATGTGATCTCTAAAGGCTATCCCATTATTCTCATTACATCTCTGCGATGGTAAAACTGCAGTACCTTAAAATAAGGACTTAGCATGTTTCCATATGTATTTATAGCACCTGCAAACATGGCTCCATGAATTTCCTCTGACAGCCATGGGTAAAAGCATAAAATGCTTTGTGAATCGTTTAAAGTTGAAGATGAAACGATCTGGCTGGTCTGCTGGCAAAATTTAGAAAGAAAAACAGGTATCTTGGTATTTTCATTTCTGAATTGGTGCTAGTGATTCAGATTAGAAGAAATAAATTGTACAAGGCTAAATGGGGTTGAGGCATAAGCCTTGAAGTGCAGGTGAGTATTTGGAATGAGACAGATAAGAGATCACCTGTTTCTATCCTCTATAAGGTGCTCAATAGCGAGCTTGTGAGCGGTCCTGTCTGAACAGGGGCCCACACAGTCACATTTGCCTTTACCCATAAGCTTCTCCTCTTCCTCAGAGCCAACACTCTTTGAGGGAAGAGACAGCAGTGTGATACTCCCACACCAGATTAAACAACATTACATATTTCCTGCAGAAAATTCCAGTTACAATGGGAACAGGTTTTCAGACAGAAGCCTTTCGCTCATACTAAAATAACCATTGCGGAAATTTCAACTTTTCTATGGCAAACAGACGTATTTCATACTATATGAGATTACATGTACTAAACTATATACAATGGCAATATACATATACATAAATATATAAAGAACATTTATAGATATATATAAAACATTTCCATGACTGTGGTGCAGAACCTATTTCACACATATGTACAATTTTGCTGCTACTCTTTACCAAGAAAGAAAAAACTCTTATTTTCAAAGTGAGAATTTTAAAATTTGCAGAATTATTCCTGCCTTTAAATTTTTTTTTGTTCTGTAATAATAGTGCTCACAACGAACAGAACTCTTTCAATTCTGACTTGATTGCATGGTAGACCATCTGTTTTAATTTCTCGGGCCATTGTCAGATGTTTTGGTGATACGGCTGTAGACAGCAGCCATAGCTCACATTCAGGTGTCTTTTCACGACAGAAATACTAACATGTTTAAGCAGCACAACTTACTCTTTTTACTTGACAGATCAGTGGCAGCCCCATTAAAATAAGATATATGCTTTTACATTAGCCTGACAAGGGATTACACTAAATAAAATGTTTTTGACTGGCATGAGTCTCCTATTACTCAATTTGTCCTTTGCTGCCAGAATAGGGATATAAAAAGGAACATAACATGAAAAGTCCTTGTCCTCAGGCTCCTTGAAATTACTTGGAGGCCGGCAGTCCTAAAATTCATACTCATTCTTTATTTAGGATTTACTAGGATACTGTTTTCTAATCATGATAATACTAACATTTAAATGCATTTATTTCTCAAAAATAAATACCATTCTGACTGGTAATTCACTAACAACAGCTTTGTACTGACATTTTTGCATGTGCACAGAACTACTCTTTCATGTCAGATATCATTTAAAAATAGGAATTTTGTCATCCAACACGTTATACTGTTAATTTTCTGTTGTATTTTATCTCTATGCCAAGTCTGAAGGTAAAGGCTGATGAGTTTGAGCTAGTCCATGATATTTTTAATAGAAAAAAAAAGCCATATTGAACCAAGGTCACCAGTGGAATTGGTCAGTTAGCAGCTCTGCTCTCAGACAGATAGTTCATGATCTGGTTTCTAATGTGACTGACGTTACATCATCCAACAGTTTATATGGCTTTTAAAGAATTCAGTCTTTGTCATCGAAACTAAAGAAGAGCCAAATGAGCCAAAAGAAAGGTTCCCACCTGCTCTAGTGATCATACAATGCATGCCTTAATTGGAAATCACTCCTGCCAATTATTTTCTTACTTAGTGGAAGGGACATATCAGAGTTCACCGTTTCCACATTGCCAGCTGATATAGTCACCAGTAAAAGCCAAAAGCTAAAATACCCCTAACCATTCCAGAGAACCTTTCAGTCCGTACCACAAAGTGTTGTTTCTTTATCCCACAAACAAGATTCTTGTGGTTCGGAGCGGCACAAAGCAATAACTCACAATTAAATCTAGACTTTGCACATCTTATCCCCGGTTTTCAATCAGCAGCTCGAGCAGTTCCTCAGTTTCCATGGAGTCAGAGGTTTCTGTCTCATCAAATTACATCAAACAACTCAAGTGGGTTCACACTGGCTACCCACTTGCAGAGACTGAATGTCTAATTCATTTGATCCAACTAGACTAGCTCATTAAGCAATATTTTCTCAATAATTTTTTGTATGTAAACATTGAACAAAAGGCTAAATATTGTACCAAAGAAGAACTGAATACTGCACAGCAGGGTTTGATGATAGGAGCCAATTGCCTCCCCTGCAGTTGGAAGACAGCTTGGGTAACTATTCCAAAGATTAATGAGCAATCAGTTTTAAATTAAACCAAGACCTACGTTTAAATCTTTTTCCCTCACACGCATTAAAAATATGAATTTGAGTTACTCTCACAGAGATAAAATGCAATGTTTGACTTCGTGTGTTGTAGAACATTATTAGCAGAGTAAAAAATTGCTTCTTTAGAATTTCCTTCACATCTTTCAGCTTTTATTTTCCTGAGCAATTTGAAAGGAAATGGACCATGATGAGGTTTGCTGCTTCTGCACCAGGCTATAAACAGAAGTTTCCTGTCAGTCATTTCTAGAAACATTAGAATCCCATTTTGAAACTGGAACAGAAGTATTAGATCTGTGAAACTCTCAACTGTTCTTACACGCTACATTCATATTGAGCTCAGGTTCTAACTATTGACAAAGCATCCAGGTAGCATGAAACAAATAGCGTAGTGAAGAAGGTGAAGGAAGTGTCATTGAGGACTCTTCAGCAGCTCAGTAACAAGCAAGTTATTTTGCAGGCTCTGTAACTCTGCACGTCTGCCTTCATATCGGTTCAGTTTCTAAGTACAGTACTGACAACGGAGTACTACACCGATAATGTCAGCATGCAAAAGTAACTACACACTGTGAGCACCAAAGTGTTTTTTTTAAATTAGACTAAATAAAGGTGTTATAGAATGAGAATACCGTTCTAAACATGACTGCTTTGGGATAGACGGCAGACCTAATGAAAACCCATTCCTTACACATTTCTGTTCTAATTTCCTAACTGCCCTCTCTTTCCCTTCCTCCCCTGTTAATTCCAGCCTAAAAGCATGAAGCAGGAATTAAAAGACACCTCAGAGGCTGCCAAAGAGAACAGAGATCCAAAAGTTACACTCTAAGAAAACTTTCAGGACACGTTCATTTGCTGAGTAACTTCCTCATTCTAAATTCCTCTGGTGTGAATTTGCCTCATTTTGTACATGCACAGCTTATTGTGCACGTATGTATCTACAATAAGGAACAATAGTATCTACCACCACATTGTGGGTTTTCTGCCTATTCTTTGCATTGTGTAAAGAGCAAAAACATACAAGATAGTTCTCCTGAGTTTAAATCTGCTAAAGTACTAAACACATTGAGATTAATTAAGGTACAATGAGTCACAGAGTAAATGGGATTAAGAATGTAAAGTGGTTTGGTAAGATTCAGAAAAAAAAAAAAATAACACAACAATTTTGTTAATGAGTTGCAGTCAGATCACGTGCCACGCTAAGATTCAGAACTAGATTTTTCCTTCTTATTTTCCAGCATATCTCAAAAAAAAGAGACACATTTAGTTTATTTTTTTTAATAACTAAATGAAAAAATAAAAGGAACATTACATCACGTATCGTTTTTGTACCTTCTTTTGCAGGAAAAGTTGACAGTAATATGTAGAAGTTTACTTGGTTGTTCTGTTTGTTTCAAGTTTGTTTTTTTAAGCAGTATATCTAAAGAAACTTCTAACAAAAGGCATTCTATTAAAGAAAAAAACTCACCTGTGAGAATTACAACAAACCACAATTGTATTACAATACAGCTATTACAGGTCAACCAGGTGATGGTGGGTAGATAAAATATGGTATCTATTGTGGAGTTCAGCTGTTATCTGGAAGCACACTCTTGAGCTTTGTGAAATGTATAAGAGGAAGCACTTCTGCGTTGATAGAAATTACATAAACAGATTTAATATATTTAGTATTGACAACGTGCTTAATATTATACAAAATACAGGAGCCTTCAAAACTCTGCCTTTCTCCTATTTGGGAAAAAAAACATTATTATATGATTAACTTCTCCTGATACTTTCTATATACCCCTGCGAAATCTATTGATATTGATTTTTTTTTTAAATGCACACATAGTTATTACATATATTTAATTTAAAAATGCAATTATTCTTACAGTAAAGCCAAAGAGATGAAAACTCAGTGAAAACAGAGATTTTTGCTTAGGTGTTGCTAACTAAACAATATCATTAGAATATCCATCCTCACTAGAACTTTCTTTATAATCCTGATATAATCAATTGAACCTGTGACATAAATCACTCATGCACATTGGGTAATGGATTCCTGAGGTGGAATACTATGTCTACGTTCATTCTATCAGCAGACTTGGGATACAGAAACTTTATGTCATAGAATCATAGAATGGTAGGGGTTGGAAGAGACCTCTGGAGATCATCTAGTTCAACCCACCCCCCTGACAGAGCAGGATCACCTAGGACAGGCCACACATGAACATCTCCAGGTAGGTTTTGAAAGTCTCTAGAGGAGGAAACTCCACAACCTCTCTGGGCAGCCTGTTCCAGTGCTTTGTTACCCTCACAGTAAAGAAGGTTTTCCTCATGTTGAGGTGGAACTTCCCGTGTTCCAGTTTGTGATCATTGCCCCTTGTGCTATCACAGGGCACCACCAAAAACAGACTGATCCCTTCTGCTTGACACCCTTCCATCAGGTATTTATAGACATTAATAAGATCCCCTCTCAGTCTTTTCCAGGCTAAACAGCCCCAGGTCTCTCAGCCTTTCCTCATAAGAGAGATGTTCCAGTCCGTTAGTCATCTTCATAGCACTCTGTTGTACTCTCTCTAGTACTTCCCTGTCCCTCTTGAACTGGGGAGCCCAGAACTGGACACAACATTCCAGATGTGGTCTCACTAGGGCAGAGTAGAGAGGGAGAAGAACCTACCTCAACATACTGGACACACTCTTCTTTATGCACCCCACGATACCACTGGCCTTCCTGGCCACAAGGGCACCTTGCTGTCCCGTAGATAACTTATTATCCACTAGGACTCCCAGGTTCATCTCCACAGAGCTGCTCTCCAGCAGGTCAGCCACTAACCTGTACTGGTACAGGGAGTTATTCCTCCCTAGGTGTAGGATTCTACACTTGTCCTTGTTGAACTTGTTAAGGTTCACCTTTGCCCAACTCTCTAGTCTGCCCAGGTCTCGCTGAATGGTGGCACAGCCTTCTGGTGCACCAGCCACTCCTCCCAGTTTTATATCATCTGTGAACCTGTGAACACTCCATCCCTTCATCCAGGTCATTGATGAAGATTTTGAATAGGACTGGACCCAGTACTGACCCTTGGGGAACACCACTAGCTACAGGTCTCCAACTGGACTCTGCACCACAATCATGACCCTCTGAGCTCTATTGTTTAGCCAGTCCTCAACCAACCTCACAGTCCCTTTTCTACCCACACTTCCTGAGTTTACCCATGAGGATGTTATGGGTGTCAAAAGCCTTCCTGAAGTCAAGGTACATAACATCTACTGCTCTCCCTGCATCTACTCACTCAAGTCATGCCATCATAAAAGACTATCAGATCAGTCAAACATGACTTCCCTTTGGTAAATCCATGCTATCTACTCCTGATAACCTTCTTTTATTCCATATGTTTAGAGATGACCTCCAGAATGAGCTGTTCCATCACATTTCCAGGGATGGAGGTGAGGCTAACTGGTCTGTAATTTCCAGGGTCTTCCTTCTTGCCCCTTTTGAAGACTGGAGTGACATTGTCTGTGTTCATTTTCCTGTCAGGAGTTATCAGTTAGGCATTGAGCTGATTCTTCTAAACCCAAGATATGCCAGCTTAGGAGTTTCTGAACCAAACTCACCTATTTCTAGATAAGTGATTGCAGGAAAAAGGTGAGATAGAACTTGTCTGGAGTCATCATCAAAGATAAGGCCAGAAATAGTACCCTGACATCTTGATATCTCAAATTTTTTATGTGCCAGCATCCTTTCCACCTCTAGTTTCACATATAGTTTTCTATACTAGTCTACAATTACTATTCAGTAAATAAATGCTGCATAAGAAGAAAAGTCTCTGTATTACACATGTATTTGAGTACTTTCTTGGAAAACACCACATGCTGGAAGAATACCAAAAATCTCCCTGAAGGTGAGTAATTTGGAGTATCTTCATATAGCTCATTGCATGAAATGTTTATTATTGGTAGCTTAATTTTTCCCATTATAAGCTAAAGTTAGCGATTTATGCTTCCATCACTATTTATTTATGTAAACAAGAAATATGAGCCATAAATAAGGCGACAATCATGAGTAAGTTCTTGGTTTTGAAAAGCTCATGTTCACATTATCACCACCCTATTAGAGACATTACTGTGTTATATTGAAATAAATGGAAAGTAAGAGAAAATGAAAAAGGAGTTGAAATGTCTGTGACAGAGCTTCAGAGTTTAATAAGTAATGATATTGTACAATGGTTATTAATTTCCTTTCGAATCAAATATGCCCTTTTCTCACATTTACTAGATTACAGTTTTGATTTTGCTTTTCATTACTTGTTGATGCTTATTTACTTTGTGTGATTGGCTATCTAAGTGTGTCAAGAATATATGATCTTACAAGATTGGTCCCAGCATCACAGAGAGTTTCCAGAAATGTAGTCTGCTTAGAATTATAGAACCATTTTGGTTGTAAGAGACCTTTAAGATCAAGTCCAACCATTAACCAAGCACTGCCAAGTCAAGACTAAACCATGTCCCTCAGCACCATGTCTACACATGTTTTACAAACCGACACTGATACCCAAAGAAGGGCAACAAAGCTGGTGAAGGATCTAGAGAACAAGTTTTATGACGAGCAGCTGAAGGAATTGCGGTTATTTAGTCTGGAGAAAAGAGGCGTGAAGGGAGACTTCATCGCTCTCTACAACTACCTGAAAGGAGGTTGTCGTGAGGTGGGTGTTGGTCTGTTCTCCCAAGTAGCAAGCAACAGAAGAAACTCACTCAAGTTGTGCCAGGGGAAGTTTATACTGCATATCAGCAAAAATTCCTTCACAGGAAGGATTGTAAAGCACTGGAACAGGTTGCCCAGGGAAGTGGTGGAGTCACCATCCCTAAAGGTATTTAAATGATGTGTAGATGTGGAGCTGAGGGACATGGCTTAGTGGTGACCTGGTAGCGTTGGGTTAACAGTTGGACTCGATGATCTTAGAGGTCTCTTCCAATCAAAACGATCCCATGATTCTCTGAATACAAGCCAGGATGCTGTTGGCCTTCTTGGCCACCTGGGAACACTGCTGTTTCATATTCAGCTGGCTATCAACCAATACCCCCAGGTCCTTTTCTGTCAGGCAGCTTTCCAGCCACTCTTCCCTAAGCCTGTAGTGTGGTATGGGGTTGTTGTGACCCAAGAGCAGGACCCAGCACTTGGCCTTGTTGAACCTCATACCGTTGGCCTTGGGCCCATCGATCCAGCCTGCCTAGAGCTTTCTGTAGAGCCTTCATATACATATGAAAGCTTCTCTTGTATACTGTGATTGAAAGCTTGACACATTTATTCATTTACTTACCTAACTACCTAGATGCTCCCCTATATTTTCCACAAGAAAGTGCTGTGCTTCTTTACTCAGTGCTTCCTTCCCATCCCTATGTCGCATTCATCATGTCTGTCTGCAAATGGTCAGCTCTGAAGGATAGATCAGCCACAAGTCCCCAGAGGAAGCACAGATGAGACATACAAGGAAAAAAAAACAAACCAGAGATACTGCAAAAGGAAAGGAGACAGAAAGACTGAGCAAACAAGTGAACTAAGAAGAGATTAGGAGAAGAACGTGTCAGAAAAGCTTAATTTGAAGAGATGAGGCATTAGGAATTTTTATGGAACAGCTAGACAGACAGGTCAAAAAACCCCAAACAAATAGAAAAAAAACCAACCAACCAAACAAAAAAAACAACAGAAAAGGAGAAAAAGGAGAAGCAAATAAGACAAGCAAAGCCTTTCAAAGTATATCAGAATAGCCCTAGACTAAAAGTAAAAGAAATGTGTCAAAAAAGGGAAGGATAAAATAAATGATGAGTATAAAGAAGCAAGGATTTGACAATAAAACACTAAGGAAGGAATTCACATGGAAATGTAAATGAACTAGTTAAATGCATCGGTTGAAGTAGACTATCCCAACAGACTAGGACATCACCTTCAAAATGTAATTCCAATGTCATCTGCAACAAGGGCCAAATAAATTATGTCACTTTACCCAGAGGAGGCAAAGTTCAATTTGCCTATACTGCTGAGAAGCTTGCTCAGAGCTTATATTCACTTTCCTTTGAAAGGGAAGACCATTCGGTTGATGCTGAATGAAATTTTAATGAATACACTTCACATCCACACATTTAATTTGTTGTATTTTACACACAGATATCCTGAATGTCTTTTTTTTTTTTTTTTTTTTTTTTTTTNTTTTTTTTTTTTTTTTTTTTTTTTTAGCATGGTCCATGACTCTGGTTCTTAAAGTTTATGGTGTGATTGTTGAAATCAGATTACTTACCTGAAAATTAAAACACTTTGTGAACATTAGCTGAAATTTAGACTTCAATACTCACGGGAGCTTATAAGGAATTGGAAAATAGATAGTTACAGAAAGGTTAATCAAAGGTTAATAGTTCTTATGACTGAGCAGAGTGGACAGAAAATAGGGACACTTTAGTAGCTTTTTCATATGTTAACTCATTTCAGCTGGAAATCTCTGAGGGCTGTAAAGTGACTATCCTACCTCTGTTTTTCAGATGAAAACAGTCTAGGGACATACTAGGGCATTAGTGTCTAATCAATTTGACATCAGTTGAGAAAAAAGCCCCAAAAGCTGTATTTAGGAAATCAAAAGAGATCTACGTAAGAAGTATTACACAGATTAATCTTCCAAATATATGCTGAAAATGAGTAATTAACCCTGAAAACGTCTGGCAAAATTCTTACCTTGAAAAACTGTGTATCAAGACATTCGATATTCTAGGAATTGTAGATATGCTGATATTTTACACAGGATGATTGAAGTCAGAATATGTAGAAAAGAAAAAAAAGGAGGAAACAAACTAGGCTAAAATAATATATGACCGTGTTACTAAAATGTGCAATACCCTTCATATTCTTTGATATAAAATCTTTTTTAAAATGTAAATTTAAACATTTATATGGGAAACTTTTATGAAAAACAGAGTAAATTAAGAGGTAAATCATAACACAATCAAAATGGACAAAAGCAAAAGAGGAACTGTATTAGAAACAGTCCAGTCTTAAAAGAATACAGTTTGTCTTATTTGTTTGCCTGAAGGGATGTGACTCTTTCTCCTTCTTCTTCACGAAAGGATATGCCAGAAACATTTCTGGGAGGTCCTGTCAATCTACTACATAAATAATTAAAAATTAACTGGAAGAGAAACAGAAAGCTGCATGTTTATCTCTTGGATGGATGCTCTAATCATCAGGCAATAGCAACACTTTCACTCTTCAGTCCTATGAGTATTTGAAAAACTTCCTCTACTGTGCAGAATGTCTGCAGTAGAACGTACTGAGCAAAATCCAAGACGCTAATATTTAGGGAGGTGTACTGAAAAAGCAAAAACAGTCTTTTAAAGCTCCTCAGACACAGAAAAGATCCTGCTCTCCATTTCTTGTTGAAAAATTTACTCCTAAAACTTTGTGTAAAAGGAGCCACAGCGTCCTTTTTAGCTCAAGATAATTATTAAATGCTATCTGAAATTCGGACGTAGTTCTATGACAATGTGAATAAAAAATCTGAATATAATAATCACTGAGAAAATGTAATTTAGTTCTAGATAAGTCAATCTAAAAAAATACAAAGGAAATGAAATCCTAGATTCGTCTCTTCACTTATCCTGTGGCAAACTGTACTGGTGATGGAATAAAGATGAATTAGAAGATATTTGCCCAGCTACCCCATTTTCAGGTACGTTAGCAATAATGTAGCTCCACTAGGTTCATCATGAAGGAACACATCTCTATTAAGATCAGGACTCTGACAAAACTCACAATCAGTACTGATGGCTGTTCTTTGATGCCTCTCCAATGTATACTAAGAATACTGGATAGTCAGTCACCCATCACAAAACCGGCCAAGGATCACAAAGTACAGGAAACAAATATACTCTCTATCTCACTTTCATCCTAAACTGCCCCTAATTCCAGTGATAATAAAGGGAAAAAAAAAAAAACCCACAACATAATTGAGGAAATATTAAATATGGAAGACAACTAAGCTCTAAAGTAATGAGAGGGTGGTTTGCTTGTTTTTTTTTGGTTTTGGTTTGTTTGGTTGGTTTGTTTCGTTTTTTCTTAATTCCTTATCGATAAAAGTTCTTTTTTTCCTAGAGATGGGATTCTTTTAATTAGCTTCTTATTTCTGAAAAAAAGAAAATTCTAAGTAGCTGACAATGAATTTACCTTACCAGTTACTGCACTGCTTAGGAAATCTCAGAAACACATAGTCCAAAACTGGCCTAACAGAAACCACATAATAGTCACAATAATTTCTGTATTAGCAGATTAAATTAGGAAAGCTCAGACCAGCCAAAAAATTGTCATCAATTTTAAGACATCCTGGCTAAGGCTAAGGGTGGATTTGAAGACAGAGCATCAGCAGCAAAGCTGACTTAAAGCTGACAAAAAGATTACAGTAATCACTATGATTTGAGGTTTGAGTTTTGGAATTTTTTTTTCCTTTCTCTTTTCTCCCCTATCAGCCAGGCACATAGCTTATGTTTCCTGAATGAAAGCACATGGGAAAAATGTGGTAACCACAATTTGGATACCACACAGTTAAACTCTTGATCAGGGCCAATTAAAAAACATTCATTTTAAGAGACAACATTTTTTTTTTTCTCCCTTATGGACAATTTTCAAATCCTACAATGACAATACCCAAGCACGCTGTTCTACACACATGATTCGTAGTTCAGAGTTTGAAGATACTTTTCCTTTTTATACTACTGGAATTCAGTTTTCGTCTTCCTGCTATACAGCACAGGGAAAATTGAAAAGTTGCAAAATTAGAATAAAAGGGTACATTTGCACTTTAATCGTTTGTCTGGCTTTGCTGCACATAAATCAGACATTCAAACCCCATCAGCGTATCAGAAATTACACTCATAGAGTCTTACTGACATCACTTAGCAATCTTATATGTTATGTGCTTTATCTCACAGAAATTTATGGAATCTAGTTTTGGGGGTCTTTTTTTTTTTGCTTTTTTTTTTTAAGTTTAGAGATAGAATAAATGGAAAAAGAAAGAAGGAGCTTAGATTTTTTGGAAATAAAATTATATAATGAGACAATTATAAACGCAAAACTTTTCAATGAGAAAATACAGTACAATATTACTGAAGAAAAACAATTTTAAAAGGATATAGAAAATACAGTTATGCACTGAAAACGACAGATACACCTATTTGACTGTAGATATGCATAGGATTTACACCGTCCAAGACAGGACTGCTTCACATCTGCTTGCCAGCACTGACACCCACTAATCCTCAACAAAGCTTTTCTGACAAATCTGCCTCACAGTATTGGCAAACTTTCAGGAAATATATGATTACTTAAAACTTCTGTTGTGTAATTCTATGAATCCTGTACAAGTTGTAATCACTCTTAGAGTACTGAAAGTCAGTGTTAGTGAGAGACTTAGTTGGTCATCCTCTTTGGAAGAAAACAGAAAGAAAGAACTGGAAGAAAAACACTGCAAGTACTGGTTATTTATCAGGGAGAGGATGGGACGGGATGATGGTCCTTGGGACAGTAAGTTGCCCTTCATTTTTGGAGTGTAAGCTAGTTAAACGCTGGGAGTGTTTTGAATTGCTTTAACATCATATGATCTTACTGTACCTTTAAAACTAGTACATACATATATAATTTCTTAATGTTTACATCGAGCTTTTGTGGAATATTGAGTTTATATGTGCACGCTGAGCTTTTGGTATATCACAAATAGCATGTCATAGCAAAAATCCTCAGTGCAATGACTACTTCATGCATTGACATTGATTAGAATTATAAAGTTGATAGAATTAAAATAAACAATTAAGCATGTTCCAAAGTAGGACAAAATAAAATCATGTAATAAATTATCTTCAGAAAGCTCTTAAGAATCCGCTATCATATTCTAACATTTCTGACCAGTTTCTCCTAATGGGAATACTGAGAATCAGACCTGACAACATAAACTTAGCAGATAAGGACTTTGAAGCCAAATAGTACTATTTTGGCCACTTACTTGATTTCATGAACGAAAGTAATAGAGATTTACATACCGACCTCTCTTTCACACTTCTTTCTATATTCAAGAGTATTTAATATTTTTTACAAAAATAGTTCCAATAATCTTTCACAGATTTTAAGGAGTGGTTAATAGATTATGCTTGGTGGTAAGTTCTGCCTATGGTCAAATACCTTCATCTTTAAAAGTGACACTTAGTTCATCTTTGAATTCTCCTTAAATCTCTGAAATTCCATTTTAAAAATTTGGATCTCAGAAGGATTTTAAAATAAAACAACTATTGATTAAAAAAAACAAACCAAAGGAATGATCATTATCAACACTGATGCAGTAAATACAGGGTATTCCATAATGCATGAAAACTTTTGACACTTTATTATATAATTATTTTCATTATACAATTTATCAGAATCTAATCTGTCACGTACATATCTTCAGCAGTTCACGCCTCTTGCTAGGTAGTCCCTCCATGCTTTTTGATTTTCAGAAAAGAAAATAAAAAAAAAAGAAAAAAAAAAATCTCATTATTCTATGTCATTTCTCTAGCATAACTATTTTGAAACCGCTATTTAAAAAGCTATTAACCCAGAACAATGAGTGCAAAGAATACCTGTCTGAAAACATATGACAGTCTACATTTTTTCCCCCGGTACAGTGTAACTACTCTGCCTGGCAGACGGCTTCTAAAACAGCTCATAACTCCCATTGAGAAAAAAAGTATCTGCACTTTTCCAAGCACATTCTTTATACACCTCCATCATTTCCACAATCTGCTGGCTCCTATAGCCAGGTAGGGATTGAAATCTGCCTGGCCGTCACTCATATTAATTCCTCAGAGGAGCAGCAAAGTCAAATGGTGCACCACTGCCAAGGCTTGAGTGGCACTGCTCCCGCACAGCCAGCTTCCCTGGGGATTGATTGCTACAACAGCAGCAGAGAATCTCGCTGCTAATCTCCTCTAACTGTTGTTGACCTATCTCTGCCATCCTCTCCCAAGTATACAATAAATCAAGCACATTTTACATGAAAAATGAAGTAATTACTCGGTGAATCCAACGGCTAATTGCACACAGCAGCCTCTGGGAGATGTGGGACAAATCCATGTCAGATTTCGAAAGGCAGAGAAAAAGGGAACTAAGTTAATAACTCCTCAAATACTGACAGACTGAGAGGGATTGAAATGCACCATTTCTTTAGACAACCCAATAACCTGCTTAGGGGAAAAGGAAAATTCTAGCTATATACTTTAGCCTTGCAGCAACAATAGGAGTGATTTTGAGCAAACACTGCACCAAATGTAACCAGTTCCTGGAGAAAAATGTTATCAGGTTGCAGCTTTGTATGTCAGTGCTCATCATTCCACACTATTTAAAAAAAACTTCTCTTTTTGGTACCCTCCTTGCTTTCCACCTCCTCTGCAGCTGTGTACTTCTGAGTCCCATAATTCCTCATTCAATTCAATTCAGTTCACTCACTGCCTCTTTCCCTGACTGCTCTCTGCCAAACTATCCCAAAACTCCTATTAACCAGGGTATCTCTCTGGATGCTTAAATGTCGTGTACCTGAGCTAGCCAGCTTTCTCAGCTGCGTTGTGGAGGGAGAAGAGAAAAGGGACCGAGACAGGGATAGGACAAGAGGAAACGGCCTCAAGTTGTGTCAGGGGAGGTTCAGGTCGGTTATTAGGAAAACTTTGTTCAAAGGAAAGAGTTGTAAAGCACTGAACAGGCTGCCCAGGGAAGCGGTGGAGTCACCATCCCTGGAGGTATTTAAAAGATGTACAGACGTGGTGCTTAGGGACATGGTTTAGTGGTGACCTGGCAGTTCTGGATTAGCCTTAAAGGTCTCTTCCAACCAAAACGATTCTATGATTCTAGGGAGAAAGCAGGTGAAAGACAGACAAATTCCCTTGCTCCCATTTGAGTTCCTACCCAGCCTTTGCACAATGCTGCTGCATCAGGTCTGACTAGTTTCACCCTTGCAGCTCTGGCCTGAATGAAGTATTTTTGTCATATTTGACCATAGCATCTCATCATCTGAATAGTACTAGAACTGTAAGAGACTAAAACATGCTCAGTGACTTTTTATGGAGGTAATAGTAGTGAAGGCCTTGTAAGATCTACTGAACATATGTGCTTTTTCAACTTGGCTAAATTTGCTTGGATTGTCACAGGATAGCAAAAGAAACATCCATGACACAAACGCCACTCCTCTGCCAAGTTTCAAGGTCACTTACAATTTAGCTTTGAAAAACAACACATTTTTCTCCAGCCTAGCTGCCGGAAACAGCTGAACCATTTTGGCGGATCTTCTCAAGTCGTCATCCTGAGATGACTAGTCAGCATGGAAAATTTTAGCCTGAATAGTTATAGAAACTGCCAAGCGTTGTATGTTTAGAGTGAGACATATATTTTCTCTTATTTCCTAGGTACTCCCATAGCAGTTACCTTTCTCTCTCATAGCTACGGGGCAGTGCTGAGGTCTTGCCTGCAGTTCAAGACACCATCAGCAGGACACAGCTGATCAGCTGATGAGGTTTTTTTTTAGTGAAGGGGAAGAAAATCAAAAGATGAATAAAAAGCTCAAAACCAAAAATTTTTTAGTTAGTTCTTAAAAAATAAGACATTAGTGACTCCTGGAAATTAAATTTGGATGCCTGTGCTTCTCTTTTCTTTATTGGTTAGGCTTCTCAGCAGGATCTTCAAGCCTAGTTACATCAAGGAAGATAATATCATGAGAGAGAAAAAGGGGAACTGAAATCTCTGGCCTACAGTTTCTTTAGCTACCTGAAATAAAGCGCATTTAGACTTCAATGGATTGGATTAAAGATTTTAGTTCAGCATTGGAACTTCAAGATTTTTTTAAAAGTAGGAAACAGGAGACATTTGCCCAAGAGTTATAACGTTTTAATACAGAGAAATATTCAAAAATAAAAAGCAAAAAGCTCTTGGGCATTGGAGGATCTGAAGTAATTGGATTTGATAAGATAAAGGCAGTTATTTACGTAACAAAAAAAATAATAAAATCCACAGAGGAAAAATAATCTTTCTTTCATGATATCTTAGAAACAATCAGACATCAAAACATTACTTTCATGCAGCCATGTTTTATTGTCTCCTTAGGCTTAATCAACATGCAGTGATGAGTTGGAGATACTCAGAAATTAAAACTCCATTCCTGCTATCTATGTTTCCTTAAGTCCTCTTCAGAAAGTTTACCTCTGTTAGTCTAAATGTACTTGCTTTTGTAAAGCAAACACAGTTTATTTTCTTTTTAATATATCAAAACAACAGTGACACGTCACAGATATGATAAATGATACAGGTAGTACTACAGTTGTTGCAGCAGAGATGTTAAACTTGGAAAGTTTGTACTTCAAGGTGAACAAACATGGGCACATTCAATGGACAGTATACTATCTGTGTGTCTGTGTCTATGATAGAAAGGAGAACATAATACTCTTGACTCTTTTTAACAACTACGTGTTTCAAAACACTTGTGGTTTTGATGGTTTTGGCTTTCCAAAATCAAATTTCTGTCGTAATTTCAGAGCACCTGAATGCCACTGTCTACACCTCAAACTGGAGAGGGTAGGAAAGACAGGAGTAACCTTCATTGATGAATTCATCTACCCCATGGGCCAGAGGAAAAAGGTGGTTTAGTTTGTTGTTGATAGGTTAGACAGAGGAAGGACGCTCAAAAGTAGAAGGCAAATGAGTTTGATCTGAGCTTTGTGCTGAAATGGCTAGCTCTTCAGTTAGCCTGATTATGTGTATATAAGCCTGAAACACAGAAACAACACAGGGAGTCAATGGCAATACATTAGTGTCACTGAAACACTGCTCATGGGGAGGGTTTATTTATTCCTAATGTCTGCTGAAAACTTGAAGATGTTCAGAAACCTGAAAATTCTAATGCTGTATAAAATAGTCTTTTTTTTTTATCTCCAAACACTCCAATGTAAAATTTCTGAGAACCACTGTTTTCTCTAAATTATATTAAAGATGGACATCTATACAATTACGTATATTTACATGATCAAAGCCCAGCAGTGTCATATTAAATCCTAAACATATTTTTATATTTACATATTTAAAACTTTTTTTTCTGGTAAAATATTTTGCCGCCAAGGAGTTGCAAATGAGTACAGTAAACAGACTGGCTTCTTAAATACTACTCCTTTGCAGAGAAAATGCACAATTGGGAATAAGATAAAGGAACTAAGAAATTTGTCTGTTTTCAGAAATGTGTATGTGTCCTGAGCTGTATCAAGTATCGTTTCAGTATATTTTTGTATTTTTTTAAAACCTGACATACTTTTTTTTTTTTCCTGAGCAAGAAAAGATGTTGCATCATTTTACACACTGAAACGGTAAGATCTCAGTGCTGTTTTCTTGCACAGTAATCCAAAAGAGTTTACACTAAGTGGGAAATATTAAACATGCTTTCTGAAATACTTTACTAATCACACGGGTTTTTTGGAAGTAATTGTAGAATCAGTGTGGAACCTCTTATTTTTAGAAGAGGTTTTGTTTTCTCCTTGCTTCAGTACTTTTTCACTGCTTCCACAGGAAACACAGATTTTCTCTTTATCCTCACACTTGTTTTCTAAATATTTATTACTATGCCAATAGTTTTCTTTAAAGGACAACCTTAAATTGCTACAGAAAAAAAACCCCAACATTCTGCTACATATTGAGCTAAACATTCAACCTCTGTACCTCTTACAGCTCAATTCTTGGTGTATTCCTGATACAGGACTAGGCAGTGATAAGGCAGTGAGTTGGACGATAAAGTGCTGAATCTGACACACTACAGATTAATGAGAATTACTGATAGAAAGCTGCTCTACTTTTTTGCTGCACTGTATGGGAAGGTGGGTTCATTTCCATCTCCCTGTCAGGCACCTGAAAACAACGGGCCTTATCCCTCCTTAATCTCAATGGGTTACCTGCATAAGCTCTTTAAAAGTTATATATGGAAGCTGGAGTAAGCCGATTAGCAATAGTTGTTTGCAATCGGACATCAGCAAAGTACATAATAATACTGCAACATTACTGAGAATACAGAATTAGGATGGTACCAGTGGGAAGATATAGCAATGTTATTTAAGACACAGAAGGGTCACATAAAACTCAGAAAGTCGCCACAAACATTTCCAAATACCATCTCTTCCTATTCTGTAACAGCCATTTAAAATTTCCTGACTTTGAAGAGGGCACTTTTGGTGACACTACTCAAGCTACAAAACCTTCGCCCTAGATCACTTCTCGGTAGACATATCTTTTTCTCAAATTCTGACTTTCTGAAGTTCTAAACCAATGATTGATAGCACTCATTTATGTCTATTAGGTATATTTGATTGAAATACCATCTGTAGGCCTAACACTCTCCAAATTACATTTTGTATTTTTTACTGGATTAACACAGCTTTTAAAAATTTACACTAGTATTTTGTACTGGAACATTCCTTCACTAATATTTTACTGTGGCAACAGTTCAGTTATGATATTTTTTTTTTTTCCCCTCTATCAAATGCAGCAGTAAAACCAATGTTACGTAAACTATGCCTAGTATCCCCTTCTGAACAGATTTTTAGCCTGCCTTGCATCCTTTGAAATGGTATATGTGTCATGTTTGCCCATTTGTCAGTCCTGAATAACACTGAAAATTGAGGCCACAGAAAAAAAAAAAAGAGCTGATTAAAAGTAAAAATAAGGCAGAATAGCATATACATTAGCTAAAGTTCTGTATGATTTTCCTCTGAGATTAGACAACCTTTTGATTTAATTTTTCCTGACAGTTCAGTATAATATCATAACAGACAGAATGTCCTTGGTTATCAATTTTGCTTCCTCTCACTGTTTGCCCTTGTCTAGTGCAGATGCTTTGTCTGGACCACATCACTTTTCAGACAAAGCAAACAAACTAGAAAGTTTTTTACCCCCAGTTTTAGATGAAAGTAATACGAAGCGCCTGTCTATGTTTGGGGTTTGTTTTTTTTTTTGTTGCAATTCTAAGTATTGAATTGCTTTTCTTTCTTTAACATACAGTATTATTGTGGAAGGGGAACTAAGACACGCAGTACCTGACAGTAGTTTAATGAGCGTACGTGCCAACTTTCAAGGCTAGATTTATCCCCTATTCACACTGTAAACCCTCAAGGACGTACTCAGACCTGCACACAGCCCAGGTTTCTAAACATTCTGAGTATGTTAGCATGTTTTTGTAATTATGTTGACCAACCATGACCACAGCCAGACTAAGAATAGCCCAGACTATACAGTAACTCAAATGCCTTGAGATTTTTCTCACAGCTTGCTACAGGAAACACCATGGTCAGAAATACTGGGTGCCCAAGAAGGTGAAGTGAAGCCCACTCTTCACCTTGTAATATAGACAGAGAGATCCTGGTGTAGTCACTTAGAGGTATAAAGGTATCTAAGCTTAGGCGTGTTGATGACAATTAACTTTAGGGGAGTTGATGATGGGAGGCTGATGACAATTTAATGCTAATACTCAGATCCTGAAAGAGGTTTTAATGATGGTCATACAAGATATTTACACAATTGAAACTAATTCCTAGTGCCAAAGCTAGCAGAGCAAACATGGGTTGCTCTTTCTTAGTATATTCCTTTACACTTAGATATGTGGAAAAAAAATGAACTATTTGTTAAATTATTTCTGTCTTGAATACTACTTTCAGAAGGAGAAAATGTGCTACATTTTGGGCAGCAGACTTGCACATTTTAATTAATTGTAGTGATAGCTTTGGTTATATTTAACCCATATAATTTAGTCCATGTCCAATGCTAGATATTCTTCAGGAACATCAGAAAAAAATGAAAATTATGAACACTTTCTAAATGCTACACGTATGAAGCTATCATCTTATTCCTAAAGCAGTGATATCCTTAAATTTCAACTTGCCCCAAAGATACTACAAAAATGTACATTTTTAGTAATGATAATTCTTACTTATCTTTTGATCCATAAACCACTAGTGCTTTGTTAATACAGTCATTTTACCCCTGAGAACACAAGGCAATGACAAACGGCATCTCTTTTCCCATAATGTACCAGTAAAGATGGGGAGAAATCCACCTCATTTGGCATGACCCAAGATCTAGTCACCCTGTCTCCTTTGCATTCTTTGAATGTTCATATTAGAGAGATAGATGGCAATGCAATATAAGAAACAGGGTATATGAACTATTCTGATTAAACAGAAAGTGACCATATTTTTTTTTTTTTTTT
>VWZK01003712.1:42806-65480 GCA_013396935.1 Baryphthengus martii | reverse complement strand
TTTTTTTTTTTTTTGGTGCAGTTATTGTTCCACAACCTACTAAAATTATTTCTAGGCTTCCAAGCATATTCTAATTTTTCAGACTGGGAGTTGCACTTCTCCCTGGAAAATCTCAGTATCCTACTCTTCATGGTTCACATGCCTCATTACTTGCTATTTCTTTATTGTAATGATTACAGAGGTTTTAAAGGAACAACAGAGGTAATCTAGCTTTGAAAAGAATTAGGGATGGATGAAAAATACTTGCTCTTCCTCTTTGTGAATTTTAGGTATAGAAAAAATGCCGTGGGAATGAGAAATGGATTGGTTGCAGTTTAAGCCACCAGTAGATATCTCTCAGGAATACACATTAAAGATGTTTTTAAGTAGGCTGATATTCAACCGCCTCTGAGAGTGCTGATTTTTAAGCTAATTCCTTTACTGCTTTTATCCAATTAACTGATGCTTCTACCAGTTAGTTAGCCATATTGAAAATCTGAGAGTAAGTGTACTGGTAAACCAAAGAATGCAGAAAACTAGATCTGTAGGTTGTAAGGAAAACATTTTTCTTTGATTTAAATCATTGATAACTGTGACAGAAGGTGATGCAACAAAGCCTTTCTAAGCTCTGATTGCAAACGTGTTTCTGTAGCACTGAAAGGTAAGTGGAAGTCTTTGTAAATGACTTTTTAAGACTCTGGCTATGTACAACTCGCATATCCAAGGAACAGCCTAATTGCATTCTCTTTCCTACCCAATTCTGTACACTCACATTAACTCTTGTGAATGTGGATATATACAAAAAAATCTCTATAAAAGGTGGTGGATGACTGCCTACTGGAGAGGTAAATCTTTTTTTTTTTTAATTTTTTACTCTCAGTGCAAAAACACTGCTTTGCACTGCTTAAAAAAATTGCCCTGTGCTTTCTGGTCCCATCTGGCTCTCAGTAAGACAGTCACCCGTCCATATATTCAACATGCTCAGTTCTCCTTCTCTTTAATAATAACAGAAGAATTAGTCTTGTTTCTTTTAAATTATGGTAAAAACAGTTAACTATCTAGACATTAAACAGACCAATATAGGCAAAGACTGACCTGCTATCACTGCCAATGAAGTATTTCAGTTTAAGTACTCAACTACCTGCCTTTGGATGGAGAACCACTGTGGCGTTACCTTTAATTTATCTCACAGTTTTCAGTTATCTAAAATGTGATAAATAATGATCAAATAAAAGGGATTAAAGCTGTTAAAATGATATTCTTGAAAAGTGCTCAGATTGAACCTTATTAAGAGCTTGTTCCCAGACACCCTGAATTTTTCTGTTCTTATTTTAATTTTTAAAGGCAAAATATAAACAGCTATATGTTTGATCCATATTATAAAATCAGGTGTAACAGAGAGTCTATTGGATAGGAGTCTAGAATTAAAATAATTTTGTTAAATCTCAAATAAATGTACACCCACACAGCTCACTACTCCACTTTTTTGGTAGCTTTTTGGGGGAAATAAAAGTGATCAGGGGTAAGGTAACACATTTTCAACAAGGTATTGGATTGAATGACCTAGTCCTACAACCTTACTCCTGGCTATAAAAGGGGGATATAAACACTTCCCTTCTCCCGTTCTTTTTTTCTTTTTTTTTTTTTTTTTTTTTTTTTTTTTTTTTTTTAATATATATATATAGCCCCTCAGACAATGGGGTTGCAATTGCATTTGAGATTTCTGTTGTTCCTCAAGTACAAAGGAAAGGAAGGGCTTTTCTTGATGAACACTGTACATATACATTAATAAGCATTTAAACAGAGAATTAGAACATCCCAAAATATAAACTGTATGAAATTCTTTAATGTAAGGACGTAGTGGTCTTTATCTTTACATATATATTTGCCACACGTGAGACAGCACAGTGTAGAGTAACCATAGCAACAATACAATGTATATTGAGTAAATCAGCTTGAAAACTGCCAAGTGCTTTAGATATGCAGGGCATAGGGTTGTTTTTTTTCACTCCTGTTGTTGGACCAGGCTCATACTAGTGCTTCATATTAGCCAGCTTTATTACATGTAACAAGTCACTAAACCTTCCCAAATTAACTAAGAATCACTTCAGGCTCTAAAAATGACTGCATACTTGAATACATTTAGGACAATGCTTACTTTGTAGAATGCTTTGAAGATAAATCCTAACCAGAGCTTTTAATCTACATAAGCAGTAAAATAAAGTGCAGGCCTGCAGATATATATCAGAGAAAATTTGAAGCAGTGTATTGTGAGTGATTTCAAGGAAAACACTATGTTGAAAGCATATGGTTAATGCAGTGTTCTAAAAAGCAAACAACAGCAACAACAAAAACCCAACCCTCCAAAACTAAATGTTAAGAGTACAGAAATTCTCAGATCTAAAGCCACAATTTTTAATCTTTCTTCAGACTATGACCTATACATCTTTAAAAAAAGATGAAAATCTGTGCTGATTATTAAAATATTTGAAAGGGAAACTAAAGAACTTAATCTAATTCCTGGGATTTGATCACATGGGATTAGGTTTCTGAATGTGTCCATAAAAATGAAGCAAACAATTACATCTTCATAAGACTGTATCCATTATCATTTTTGTTAATTTATGTAGTTGCTGACATATTTTGTTTGATAAGAACATGTTAAGAAGAGAGGACAATATATTTTCTCAGCCACAATAAAGGAAACGGGTAATTAATACAGATTTTTGGCAACCCCACATTTATTTTTTAGTTTCCATTCTAGTTATACAAAGAAGAAACCTTTCTTAAACATAAATATCCCAGTAGAAGATAAATGCTCGCTAAACTAACTACAACAGGGAGGCTCTTAAATTTTCCCCTTCAAATCCAAAGTAAAGTGCTTTGAGCTCTCGGCAGTTTAGATCCTTCAAAAAGGAAAACCTGCGGTCAGTTTCAGTGTTGTTTCAGTTGTCATATTTTAATCTCCCAAATTTAAGTGCGCCGAAGTCCAATCCTCCTGTATCCTTTAGTCAACGTCGTTGGGGGGAAATACCTGGATTTATGTGTCTTCACCTCTGCACTCCATTTAGGTGTGGGTAGTGCTGTGCAACAGCAACAGCCGCAGCACCGTTGCAGGGATGGCAGCACGCTTCCGTACTCACGGACCCTAGGGTGCTCCTACGAGTGCACCAAAGTAAACTGTTTTCAGAGTTTTTGAAAAGCATCCCAAATTTAAAAACCGCTTCTTTCTTTTGTAAGGAGTGACAAAAGATACAGCCATTAACACGCAGCATCATTTTTCTTCCTTTTGTGGTTGCATAAGAGAGTCTCAGAAATTATTTTTTTCTGTTCTTTTCCCATGGTGCTTTCTCTCGCTACGACTTCCCTAGGCCAGCTGTTTCAAATCATGTGGTTTTTACCAAACCATGTCTATAATAAAAATCTTCAAATGAAAGATGGACCAGGTATGTCAAAAGCCCCTAACTAAATTCAGGTTGCCCGTTAGGAAGCCTTCATACCCTGTTAGCTGCTATAAGGTATATGTGATGACTGAGAAAGCAACCTCTGACCCACTGGCTTTTTCATGCTCTAACTAGTAAGTAGGAAACAACAGGGGTTGAGGGGAGCTCTATGAAACAGCGCTCGTCAGAGCGTGACAAATTGGAAAATGGGCTCTTCTGTATTCTGTAATGACAAGAATATTTAATAGGCTGTGTAGGGGGTACATTAAAAAAGATGTTAGCTAGCTTGAAAGTACACTCCTGGGGTGAAGTCCTAGTCCCACTGAAGTCAATAGCAAAAAGTTTCATCAGACTGAACGGGGCCATAATTTCACCCAAGTGAAAATGTCTATTTAATTTTACAATAGATAGGAATTCTGATGTATGCTTTTTGATTCTACACAAAACACGGAAAATATCTGTTTAGGTAAAATGGCATAGGCCAGTATTACAGCTCCTGAGGCTTAAAATAAACCAATTTAATTTTGTCTTCCTACTTTACCACTCTCAAAATGAGAGTCTGCCTTTAGGTGCTCAGTAGTGAATTATGTCAGCTGTATTTTTTTATCCCACAATTCAACAGGGTGTAGAGGAGCATAAAGTTGATTATGGAAAAATGGCTTGCAAGAGTGCAAAATAAAATTTATCTAAGTAGGCTTTTCCCCCCTCTTGGCTCATAACTCCAATATTAGTAATTTTGCTCCTACCGACATTTATAAGAATTGTGACCGCAGAAAGACTGAAGGAAGCTCCTGTAAAGAAGCGATCCAAGGGCTGGGGCATAAACCCAAGATCTATGTTCAAGTTCTTTCTCTTCCAGTAATATCTTGGCAAAGTTACTTTGGACTCAATTTTTGAAGGTGTTAGGCTTCAAGAAATACAGGCAGGAACCAGACTAGATTTTCAAAAAGCACTTAAGGTATCGGACTCTTTTTAACTTCTATGCTGACTTTACAGAACAAGGGAAAAAGGTACAGATTTCTAGGATGGCCATAACAGAACTTGCAAATCTTACACGTCTTATAAACATAAAGATATGGAACACTGTGAAATATTTACGTACACAAATTCACAAACATCTAAAGAGTCACAATAAGAGAAAGATAGTGGCAATCAGTTCTGTAATTATGATATCTTTGCTCAAAATGAGCGGTATCTTATGACTCAATCTTATTTATGTAAACAGACATACTGGGTGGTAAAGTAATAAAGTATGAATAAAGGTAGCAGACTTGGCCTGAAAATGATTTTGTTTTCACATGCAACATTAATTACCATTTGGATTAGACTAATGCACCACTTATCACTCAGAAGTGGTGCATAGGGAAACGAGGAAAGGAAGAAACCTTAGTGTAATTATTATTCTTTCTAAGCGAATCAGTATGCTTTACATGACTGTTTTCTTTAATCTACTCGTGTAAAAATCCCTTTTTGCAAACTGCTGAAGAGTTCATTTCATTAATCCTTTAGGAAGAGTTTCTGTCAGATGCTTTAACTAATGGCTCTTAGCCCCCGGATGAGTTTGAAAGGAAAATATTACTTGGATCAATAATTAAACACCTGAGTTTTGGGGTTACTTTTTAAAAAAGGAATTATATATTATTATTCTTGTCAACCTTGCTTGGCATTGACTACAGACTTTAGGAATCTTGTTATAAGATAAATCTTTTATTTGCCATTGGCCATTTTCTTTAAGCTTAAATGTCCTCCTAAACATTCTGCTTTGGAGAACATACCTTCAAAGCGCTCTTTAATCACTACTATATTAACTGCTGTCAGTAACCAGTCGCTTCCATGAATGTTTAATAATGGGATGACTGATTTTTACTAAAGTTTGTATTAACTGTGGGTAAGTAAACAATTGCAGTCCAGAAAACATATGAATAAAAGCTATAAAGCACACACTGAAACAGCTTAATTTTTTTCTTTTTTTCAGTATGACAAAAGCTCGTATATTAATTCTGGTCTGCAAATGAGTCCATCGATTATGGATCCTGAACACTATTATTATGATTTCAAGGTAGATTTTAATGTTCTTACTCATATTGGGTAGCACTTCACTGTGAAGCAGTCTCATTATTGATTTTAATAGTACTATGAATTAAGTAGTTTTCAATATGAGTCAAAATTTAACTATTAACTATCTATTCATACAGTCTAATTAGGTATCTTAAGTAGGGAACATCTTCACTAGCATTTTAGTTTTGATCAGGAGTGCACTTTTGAAGGTAGTGGTTTGAACTTCCCATTTGCTACTTTTTGGCTCACAGCATAGAGAATACTTAGAGGATACAAACAGAATTTTTCTTGGATGAAATTAAGACATCAAAGACACTCTAAGTGCCACCATTAACAGTAATGGGTACTCAGTCCACAGGATCAAACCAAAGCTACTCTCAAGAGTACATATACTCAGTGAGAACACCGAGTCCTCAACACCACCTCTTCCACTCTATACTTCTGCTTCTACTGAGCCATTTCACTTACTACTGTAGACATATTTATAATGCACTGTAACCACTAACAGACATTTAATCTAAAAGATGAAAATAAAACCATTCCAGAATAAAACCTCTGAAATGGATGTAATACAAACACTGTATCCTTCACCAATCCTTTTTTTGTCTTGGTTCACGCTAATTATTAGTTAGAAAATAAAAGTAGGATCCTAAGTTACCCAAATGTTTAATGGAGATAGGAGGCATTTCTAGAGTGGTGATTCAGAACTGGCAATTCAATGATAAAAAGGAGACAGTGTTAATACTCTTCTGTCAATACTTTCTTTCTTTTTTTTTGACAGCTGGGTGGCTAATCTTATGCTTTAAGAATAACAGTGCAAAATAATGTAGAAAACTTCAGCCTAGACATTTCCAAGATGCCCTGGCATAGCATGTTCCAAGTAGAGAGCAGAACACCAAGACGTTAACGGGAGCTGTAAAACCATAAGCATCTCTCAATTATCATTTCATGACTTATAAACACTTTATCTCTTATTAGAATTTTAAGAGATTGCCACTCGATTTCTATCTACTTATCTCTCTGTGCCCAGCCACTGAGTGAGCTTCTCGCAATGCTAGGTTTCCTTCTCTCACTTAATGTTTATCTCCATCAACAGCTGATTCAGTTGTTGGCCTAACTGATGGGGTGGAAAGCTTAAGTAGTGAGAGAGGGAGAGAAGAAAGGGAAATAAGATGAAAAAGTCAGGAAAAATCCTAATTTGCTTCTGACAGAAAGCAGCAGTGCTTTAAAAGTGCTCCTGTCCTAACTTAATATATAGTTCCTGCTCTCATCATTCATTCTTAGTCTGTTTATTGTATCACACTACACTGTTAAAATAATAACATTGCTCTATTTTTATTCTGGTTTATTTTCAGGTCTTGAGACTTTTCTTCCCCCGCCCCCACTATCTGTTGTGACAAAATTATGAGACAGAATTAAGTCACTGCAGGCAGAAACTGAACATAAACGCTATTTCACAGCTATGTTCTATGCAGGAATATGGACAGAGAGATAAAGTCTGAGGAACAAGAGCTTATCACAAATACAATCTTCCCTGTTTCACACAATTAGCTAAAACCAAGGAAGTTAGCTTATCTCTACCATAAGACTCAACGGAAGTGAATCTGAATTATACATAGTTGGGCTGTGTTCAAGTTGTCCTCAGTGGAATTTCATGTATGTAATAATAGTATTTTATACTTCGTTGCTAAGAAAAAATACCACTATGCACTATAAAATCATGTAGGGTTGGGAATGGATGTATGAAAAAACAACTGGGATTTCAGAAACAAAGTGGAAGTTTACAGATCAGATTATTAGACACTTCTTTTTCCTACAAACTTCATTACTACAAATACAGCAAGCAGCTGTTTTGACATTGATTTTATAAATGAGAATATATAGTACAGTATGTAGTACAGTATTTAGACAATTCATTGTGTGGAAAGACAATCTCAGCAGAATAGTAATATGTCAACCAGAATTTTCTTGCTGAAGAAAGGAGAAAAATTGAATGACGCTTTGTGAAGGGGAACAACAACAAAACAAAACAAATTTAAAAAAAAATAAATAAATGCACTAATAAAGGGCAAGAAACAATCCAGATTTCAAATTCAGTCATTGTCAGTCATTATGACACTTTAATATTAGACAGCTATAGCAATTCTGACTTTTATTCGTGGCTGGTTCTCGGATGCAGCCAAGGACAGGAAATCGGCTGTGCCCCAATTCACCAACTGCACATACTTTTAAATCTTTAATTCCAGACTATAGATTTCATCTCCTGATACTCATTGGGTTTTCCAGGCTTAAAGGAAAGCCTCCTGAGTTCCAATATGTCAGGTAGACAGAATGGCAGGTTACAGGCAGCAGTGGTTGGAAATCTGCTTGTAGCTATCTCAGCTTGTAATTGCTACTTCACAGCTGAGTCCAGAGCCTGAGTATAGGAGTTTTCCTGCTTTATTTCATATATTGGAGGTGGCAGTTAAAAGTATAGTTTCCCAGCTCAGCCTGATGTCCAGCTCACTTCCTGAGTAATGCATGCACCCACCTAGGTGGGATGCAGGTCTCGAGTGTAAACCAGCACTGTTAACAGATCATCAATACTGTACTAGTGCTGCTTTCTCTCTAGGATGGAGAGAATCACGCTGACTCTCACAGGACACTTGGTCTGCTGGTTCCTGCTGAGTGAAAGCAAGAAGTGTAGACTTTCACAATGATAGTGGCAATTTCAGTTGTTCCTTCCTCACTGAAAGAATCTCCACCCTAACTTGTCCTTTTCTCTGTCCAATAACTAACGTTTGGACACAGCAGAGGACTCTGCTGGCTAACCAAAGGCAAAGACTTAAAGACAGGACACTTAACAGCACAGAAGTTCAATCATACAACTCAAATTAAGTTCCTAAAGAAGGCAGGCTGTATCACTTATCATTCTCAAACCTAATTACAGCTCCTGAGGTTGCCTGTGAGACGAGAGTAGTGTAAGAGCTGGTATAAAATGGAAAAGAATATGCACACTCATCAGTCCTTTATTTTTAAGCAATTGGTTGAATATTTTGATGATGTTCAAAGTGCTGAGCAAGCTGAGCAGTTCAGTGCCAGCCTCTCTCTCACTGTAAGGAAGACAATTATTTTGCAATTCTAAAAGGTCAGGTAATTTAAATTAAATACAAATAATTTGCAGGACATGACACACAGCAAACAAAATGTAGCAAGGATCAATATACCACAGGTTTGTTTCTTATTCAAATAAATCAACTAGACTATCACATAAACCCTGCCTTAGCACGCTTTTCTGAAACAAAAGAAAGCTTAAACTGGGTATAAAATCAGCTTGCTTCATGCCATTTCTTATTGACATATTTTCAACTGTAATATGAAACAAAGTGTCCTGGTAGACAGCCAGGAGCCCACCTCTCAGTAAACGACCAAGTGAGATGCAAAAATGGACTGCTCTTAAATACTCTGGTCCTTCTGCATCAAATCACAGTGCCCCTGAAGACAGAACACACTATGCCTTTCTCTGTAACATTTTAAGGTCACCAGTTACTCTTTTGCTAGATATATACACTATAAGAATAAAACCTATAACAGATCAGAACAGTTATTTTAATTAGAATAAATGAGTGGTTTAGCCTGGCTATCTTTGATCATTGTCATGTTAACAAACTGAATAACAATGAAGTCTTCGAACAGCAGGCTCTGCTGGGATTTCTGTAGCGCATTATGTTCAACTACAGCTAAAACCCACTAAGCCAATGCTTTTGTTTCTTTATGCAGTTTCATCGTGAAGGTAAATGTTATCCAGTACAGTTACACATTAAACACCATCAATGACTGTTCAGACTTTTATAGAGAATTGTCACTGTCAAAGGCTAATCTTCTTTCCTTTTTATCATTATTTTTCTCCCTGACAAAAGGCACAGATAGGGTTCATAGGGATACAAGCTATGGCTGTTCACACTCATTAGACTTACCCTACTTGTCTAGTAGGGTAAGCGCGCAAAGGTGCACTTAAATAAAGCTTTCTGTCCTAATGATACATGAGTAGATAATGCAAATGTTCTACTCATTCTTTTCATTAATTTAGCTCACTTCTGCGCGCTTACTTTCCTATCTACATTCAAAGAGTGAGAATAGGAGAAGACAGAGGCACACATTCACATAAACCCACATGCATTTTAATGCTCCACCACTGCTAGCACTTTATTGTGTCTAGAAGATGCTATTTTCATAGCAGACATTTCAGATCACAGGATGAACTGTTTGTTCTTTCAGTCGCCAAGTACAGCTCATCTCTGTGTGTTCTATTTGATTTAGAAAAAGCAAAAACATGTGACAGCAGGACATCTTATCAAATAAAGCCAGTAGTTTAAAGAAGCTTTAATAGCTTAAAAAACCGCTAAAATAAGAACATCTACCATCCTTCAAAACCTCTACAGGTTTTACAAAGTGCTGGAAATGGTGACTTGCAGTGAGCCCGTGCTCGGCATCTGACAGAGGGGTTCACAAAATACAAGAAACTTATTAGCTGAAAATGAACACAAAAATTCTCCTAGATCGTTACACAGAATGGGTAAAGCATACTGCAATTTGACCTTGCAGACAGTCATCTAGAGCAGTAAATTCGCAGTGACTTCCTTGACACTGCTTCATCAACATCATCATTTTATCATTCCCACAAGCTCAGCTGTATTGGTGCACTGCTTCAAAACACAGCCATGCATTCTCACTACTCCACACTACAACTACTGAGCACCTTGTCTTTATCATCCATTTGACACAATGGGAAGTATGTCCTTAAATGCCCCAATATCTGAGAAGAGCAACCAAGGTAGCCAAACGACTCCTCCCACAGTGAGGAAACACAAAAGGAAAAGTGTTTTCTTTTCCTCCCTTACTTCCCTTGTTGCCAGCTCCGGCCTTAGTGACTCAAGCACTACTGTGGTCCTGCAGGGAGGGTTTGTAAATCCAGCACTACTCCTGTACTTTTTACCAGTAGTTTATTGGATAATTTAGCATTTTTAGTAGGGAAGTTTGTGGATGACACAAAGATTGATGGAGTAATAAATACTAAGGATATGCTACTTTTACAGAACGATGCGGATCACTGAGCTCAAAGGCCCCATTGAATAAAATGCATTTTAATAGAGCAAATAGAAGCTAATGCACCTGGGAATTAACAATTCCAGCTGCACTTAAAAATTAGAAGTCGTAGACATCAGTGTCTTAAAAAAGGATTGTCAAGGCCCTGAGGGTACTCACAGGACTCACTGCCCCGTCGAGGCCTCTCAGGGCCACCCACACCCTGTCCAGGGCCCAGGACGCCCATTTCAGCCCCCCAGGGCTGTGAGCCCCTGCCTCAGAGACACCACAGCAGGGCTGGTCTCCATCTCCCCACAGCCCTGCCTATCCATGGGACCACAGCCTGGCCTGGCCCCAGTCAGGTGCTCAATGCCTGGGGCTGGGGCTTCCACAGCGCCCCTTGGCTGTCCTGACCATGGCTGGGGTATGGGACAGGGTTGACAAGACTCTGTAGGGAGCCCCCAGTCCATTCACCACCTCAGCAAGTATTTGGGAATCAACATAAGTAATTGCTCACAGTACTGTAAGCAAAGAACTACTTTAAACTTTGCAGACTTGACACTGGTTGAGATGATAAAAACCCAAGTAGGCACACACACCAGTAAATGTCAAGGAAACACAGAGGCAAGTTCAGAGGTCATCTGTGAGAAAAGTGAGTGTGAGACTTGGTCGCTGTTTGCAAGTATTTGCATATCCAGAGAAGTCTGATAGCAGAAAATTTTGGTCTTGCAGGCTGAAAACTAGTATCAAATGGCTTGAACCTGAATTTACTCAAATTCAACCTTGAAACAAGACTTGATTTTTCCAGCTGTGAGAAGGAGATGTCAGGATCACGATAAGGACTTGCACCAGGTCGTGCATGTGTTGTAACCATAACTCACCATTACCATTTAAAGATTAATTGTCTTTTGGAAAGGGTATCTTCCAGTGCAGATCTAGAAAAATATTTACACAGTATGAGTTCAGGAATTCATCCCAAGTAACAGTGCAGTTATTGAATCTCTGAACCCTTTGACTTGCCTCTGTAAAGTCAGGTGCTTGTTCAAGCAATCTGCAATTTATCCACATTGCCCAAAAGGAGGGTGACTGAAAATTACTCAAATAAAACAATAAGCACTCTAAAACTATGATATGGGGTGCTTTGAACGTATTTTTCTTTCTGTATAGGTATAGATAGATATAGCAGGTCTTTTATCCGTTCTGGTTCAGCTTCATAACACCCAGTTGTGTTTAATTCTGTGCTGGTGCTGTGCCTACTCAGTACTTCCATAATGAGCCGAGACATAGCCCATGTTTCTGTCTAAATTTGACTTTTCCCTCCTTTCTGGATTTAAATCATCTACAACCATTAATACCATTACTTGAGAGAATAAGCAAATAGAGAAAAAACATGAAGTTGCTGTATTTGCAGATTTAAATGGTGCCATGTTACACCTTCCTATACTTGAAAATACAGGAAAATCTGCAAATACACAATAAATAAATGAATAAATAAATAAAATGAACTCACACAGGATGTAAAGCTCACTTTACTGAGTGTATTATAGAGACTGGTAATGAGAATCACATTGGTATTGTGATTGAACTGTATATTGCAATTACAGTATTTTGCTAAGTGTAACTTACTGTTATATTGTGTTTTCAGTATATTTTATACGGCTCCGCTAAATCAGAAATCTTATGTAACAGCAATTGTCTTCAAATAAGTAAATTTTATATTAAATATTACACCCTCCATATGTGAAATATCTAAAAGCCCTGATCAGAGAGTACTGGACTCTGACACTTTATAGTAAGTAATAAATTCAAGTCTCTTCAGTAACCACCTGCAGCTTTTGATAGAGAGGCTAAGCCAATTCTAAACCTGATGCAAATCAGAGTGGTTTCAGTTGTGAGTGAAATTATGCTAATTTACACTAGTTGAATATCTGATACATGAAGTCCACAAGGTACCCAAGACTAAGAAGACGCTTAAATGATTTACTGAATTAGGATGATAATGAAATTTACTTATTGCTAAAGTTCCTTCTCTCCATCAGTCCTGGAAGGAAAAAAATGAATCTTACATATAAAGTATGCTTACTTGATTTTAGACATGCAGACAAAGGAAAGTTTATAGCTTCTTTGAAGACTGAAGAGAAACAGCTGAATGGTAAATAACATAAGCAGGAGGATGCAGAACAAGGTTAATGGTCACAGAAGCTTACATATAACTTCCCCATCATCAAAGAAATCGTAATACATCAGGAGGAAAAAACCCTTCCCAACATCTAGCTGGATACACAGAACTTAAAATTTTTGGAGTCCTTAAGGTACGATCTCACATTTTGCTGGTGCCTTTTGAGATGTCTGATACAGTTTTCTTCTGTTCCCCAAGGCAGTCTCTTTCTTTTTGTCAGTCATGGATTTAGTAAGTCTAATGGATTTTCATGTTGCCATAGCCGAATAGGTCCTTAGCAATGGTCACTCAGAAGTCTGGGGTTTTTGGATTTTTTTGTTTGGTCTTTTTTTTTCTGAAAACTGGAAGTAGAAAAGAAGATCCTTCTTTAAAAAAGGTTTGTCTTTCATAAGAAGATAACTTTTTGCTAGCTCTCTGGCACTTTTTTTTTCTCATGGAGACAGCAGCCCTTCAAAAGGTGGAACTGATTGCAGGAAAGGACAACTTTATCACAACTTTTCAAATGTATGTTACCATGGAAAGGCTGCGGTCTAGTTAAACTAAGTTCATGATACTTATCTTTCTCTGCAGCACTGAGGGGGAGAAGTGTTCTGTGAGCTTAGAAACTTCATTGGCAGTGGGAGAGCCTATGGACATCTGACAGGGCATATTCTCCCTCATAGGGATCTACAACTCTAAGAGAGACATCTTCTCTGCTAAAACTAAACAGAAGCAAAGAGTGGAACAAATGTAAGAAGGAATACAAAACCCGATGGTTTCCTCTTGCTCAGAGCAGGAAAAAAAAAAACCAAACAAAAAACCAAACAACTGGCAACAAAATTTCTAAAACTAACACTATTGAGAAACATCTGGTAGATCAGCATAGCAAATTTGTATGGCTGTGCCCATTTTGCCAACTTAGTCATTTCAGTAAGAAATTAAATTTGACTTGAACCGTGTATCAAACTGCCACTTCCTTTCACCCAAATTAAACACAACTTATGCTGCCTGAACAATGTGATCACCAAATTAATAATTAGGTGCCTCTTAGAGTACACCTAAAGTGTAAAGTTCTCGAAGGAACTCTTGAGGTTAGTCTTTACAAGTGACGCCACTGAGGACAAAACCAAAAGTTTATGTACACTTACACAGCTGACAGTTATCATGGAAAAAAAAAAAAGAGAGAAAAAGAAAAGTTCTGAAAACTTGAACTACTTTTGTTTCTTTGTAAGAGCAATTAACACATATTCCCACAGGAACTACTGAAAGAAGGAAAGAAACTGAGGATTCCCTTTGGGAAGGATAGTAACTGTAGGAGGCATTAAATATGCAAGCAGCCATTAGGCATGATTAAAGATTAATTCTGTGTCATAGACAGGACCTGAGGTCATTACAGGTCATGACTTTCATCTTAATTATTTGGCTTACTGTTTTTATTTAATTATTTAATTAATTGGTTTAATGAGTCTTTGGTTATAGATGTCTGGTATACGGGATTATTGTTCACCATTTATTAAGTCAAAAGCTCAGCAATTTAACTTCATTTTAGCAGATAACTTTGTCAATCTCATCAACAAGATTCTAGATAAAACCCAAATGGATTCTATGCAACAACATAATGCTAGAATCTTATTTACCTCTCCAAAATCAGCATTCAAGGTTCTACCGAAATTGGTGGGACGTTCAGTGCTACCTATTATAGTAGATACACTGGTAAAATTATCTTTATGCCAACACTCACAGTTCTCACCTAGGCACCGTGTATTGTACTGGCCACTTCAGGGTATTTCAAGTCTTTGTGTTCTGTTCGCTGTTTTTTAACACAATGTATTCAGTCAGAACATAAAAGTACTTATTTAAATTAATTCAAATCATTTTTTAAATCTAAACTGTAATTTAAATTTTCACAATAGAGATACGACCAAGACCTTCACATACTTCTCAAACAGAAAACATTTTCTTATGTTTTTGTGGGTTTTTTTGTTTGTTTTTTAATTTAGAATTTGCATTCTGCTTTAAAGGCCTATCTTTTCTTCCCTCTAAAACAATAAAAACTACAAGTTTATTTAACTCTCCTACTTCTTCCTAAACTTTGCCTAACAGTCAAATAAATCACAAGTATGACTGAATTTCAATGCAATGAAAAGAAAATTACCCTGTCATTGAAAGACTTGAAAAAAAACAATCAAAATTTCAGAAAAAAAAACATAAGTGAAGGGGAGTTTCCGTTCTCAATGCCTTCAAACACGAATAGATTTTCTCAAGGCAAATACTAGTAAAACCAGGACAGACATTAAGAATGCTTTTAGCAATAACAAATACTAGGGAAGAGAACTAAGATCCCTGTGGCCCAGAATGAAATGAAGACAGCTAAGGTTTAAATCAGACCATGAAATTCACAGAATTAACACTAGAATAATGTTTACTTGGTGCAAATTAACTAGTCTTACTAGTATGCAGGTTACTCAGTAGCAAGGTGCATACTGGTTTACAAATTTTAAACACTCTAGGAATCTCAGTTCATCTAACATCTTCAGGATTTGCTGAAGGATGAAGCTAAGGGAAATGAAGAACGGGGCAAGATTATAGCCCTAAAATCACGCAACTAATATTTTTCTGAAACGATGGAACAAATTAAAATCCAGTAACCTTTTTTTTTTTACTTCAAGCCCAGAATGCTTTTGTCAGAGATAGCAAGGATGCAGCATGTATGAACGTTTTGGTAAGGATACATATTTTGTCTATGAAAAGAAAACTTGCCTTATATTGAAACATTTGAAGATGGATCAAAAGGTCCTAGAAAAAAAGAAGAGAACGTACCTGCCAGTATCGAGCCTACTAAGGGAAGACTCTATCCAGCAACTTTTGGCATAGATTTGTCGTGGTATTGGTATAGTAACAATAGGGCAGATGTTCTTGGCCATTGATCCCTGTAATCATGTTATTAAAAAACTTATATGCAGAAAGAAACTTAATGATTTAATGGATTCTTAACAGTTAATGATTTAATGGGCTCTTTTATCCATTGAGCCCCCAACGCAGCCAAGTCAGCTGTAAGTTCTTAACTGTGCATGAAGGATGAAGCCATTCTCTTGTGATGAAGCTAGTGTCTCTTCAGCACTCACTGATGGCTGAGCAACAGGCAGATTAGCTCCTAATTGTTTACCTTGATAGTGACCAGAAGGTCTGCAATAGAATAAATCTGAAAATTAAAATTCAGAGGACACCAAATTTAATGGCAGCTATTAGCAGAGCAATTAGAGTGGTTGATTGGAAATGTTTATGAAAGTTTTTCAGATTGGAAGTTTGTGCCAGACTCTGAAGAAAAAAAAGCCTGGAGCAAACTGAACTATAAAGCTGCCAAGACAGTATCTTCTGAAAATGTAGCGATTGCACAGAGGTCTATACAATATATCAGAGAGACGCACTATTTAGGGATGATAAATTCCACCAGCCCAACAATGTGACCTTGAGGACTGACTTGGGCAACACTACTTAGATTAGGAAAAGAGTTCAAACAAGCTAATTTTTTTTATGCAACGGCAAATACTTGTGACATGTAACTAGGTGAATATCAAAATATGATTCAAAGCTGAAAGTGTCTTAATTTAGTTATTAGATATGTAACTGAAGACCAGACCAAGTTAAATTGAAGTGTCAAATCTCCCACAGTATCCCTCAGCTTATACTGATAAATTCTGTATACTTACCATCTACATGATTTCCTCACCATTTTCCCTTTATCAATAACTTCCTTGGCTTCATTCCGATCTCCTTTTTTTTTTTTTGTACTGAATTTCTGAAATAAGGACTGTGTCTCACTACAGGGAACCTGCATTTAGTTTGGTATTGATAGAGCTTTACTATAAACACAGGGTGCACTGAGCACAAAGAGAGAACTGATACTTTGGAATGGATCCAAGATACATTTAGTTCAATATCCTGTCTCTAATAGAGGAAGATGTAAGAAACCTACAACAGTCAAATCTAAAGTTATTCAATCTAAAAGACAAAGAATACTTTAACCTTAAAATTGAAATATTCAGTTCAAAACAATGGTTTACGATTTGTTGCAAGTTACATGTGTTGCCACAGTCATTCTTTCTTTTTTTTTTAAATCTCCTTAATATTTGATCTAAAGCATATCCTGTCTTAATGATCTCTACAATCCACTTACACAAGCTTGAAAAATAATAGTAAACTTACAAGCATTCCTGGATCGCACAACATTTAATTTCAATTTACTGTCCTCTTGTGTTCAGACAGAAGGAGAATTTGCCATGTGGCAATATGTGATAAATAATAATAAAAAATAAATAAATTACTATAATATTCCTCATTTACTCGTTCTCTTTCAAAGTAGTTTCAATTCCTTTCAACAGAACTGTTCCATACCCTTCATGGTTGCATTAGCCTTATTATTGATGAAGTTTTCCCACGAGAGAAAAATAACACATAATTTTTTTTCTGTTGCATCCTGTTTTATCCAACATTGAAGCTGTGGCAATATTTCACCTCTCTCTATATAATTACCTACTCCTTTTAGTAACCTGTCAGGGCAATAGGAACTGCTGTGTTATAAGGATATTAGCAACATTAAAAAATGAACCAATATGGACTGATGCTGGGTCATCAGAATATTCCTTCAGTTATAATCCCATACTGTCAAAGAAATTCGGTATCGGATGTCTTTCAAATAATTGATAGTGATCTTGTCTTTTCTCAAAGCAACAATGGCTTCTTTTTTTTTAATTTGAACTATGTGAGAAACATAGAAAAACATGTGGAAGTAAAAGAAGAACAATTCAGAAATGACCATCACAATTCTCATTAGCAAAAATGCGTATTCAAAGGACAATGTACCAGACATGGTTGTTATTTTAGCCAGTAAATAGACAGGAAAAAAATTCACTGGTTGTTAGGTGGTCCTTTTAGTTACTTATTCAGTTTTCTGTGTGTTATATCGGTAGCTTATCTTGAATACATCCCTGAACATAAACAACAGAAAGAGTCAAATTTCCATGTCAAGGAAGAGAGTATGTTAAAGCTTAGAGTAAGCCTTTTATATGCAGCAGCTAGCTTAATGAAGTGCTATAAACAATTTATATGACCGAATTTCCAGGGAAAAAGTTTCCTCCTTTCTATTTTCTTATTTTGCATAATGCTTTTCCTAAGGGAATGGCATGAGGGAACGGGGAAATCAATTGTACATCAAGCTGTAGAAACACTGACACATTCCTCTAGATCACTGAAGTTATCAGGCAGTAAGTGAGAAGCGTACATAACTTGTCCATCAGAATTTGTCAAAATATTATATGACAACTCATTAAACCATAACAATTTTAATCACATGTGGCAATAAATTTTGTATCTGTCTTGCTAACAGAACATCACCAAGACAAATTTCTAGAGGGATAAAAATAGTGCAACGTAAGTAGAAATCTAGTTTCACTAAGGAGAAAAATCTACTCAGTCCTGTCATTACTTTTTCCCCCTTCTCAATTTCCTGGTGTTTACTGGAGGTTAATTAAAGAAACAAAGTCCCAGAAAAGACGGAGTCAACATTACCAACAGAAAAAAAAGGTGGTAAGAAATAGAAGAAGTAATGGAGTGATAATCGAACACGAAATTGGTTCCTCGGAACAAAACGTATCTCCACATAACTATGATCAGTGACACATTAAAAATACAAATTTGTTTATTTAGTAATGAATAAACTGAACTCACTGTACTGCTACCTATAAGGTTCCACTGTGTATTGTTTATGGATACAAATGTCATGCCTGGTATCAGTAGAAAGTGGTTATAAACACCTAGATTACCATTATTTAGTTAGTTTTAATACATTTTTTACTAATTAATTGTTATATTTTGTTTTCCATTTAAGAGTAACTGTTACTGTTATATAGTGAAAATAAACCACGTATTTTAGAATTGAGTGTCGATTGTCACTGCTATATTCACCAAAAATACAGAGAGGATTCCATCAATCTTCCCCCTGTTCTTCAAATCTATGCTTACGTTTTTTTTTTTTCTAAAGCAATAGTATTTTCACAGATCCAATTCTCATCCTATGATTAAAAAATAAATAAATCCGATAGCAGTTCCAGAGTGGTCAACTTCTGCTCTTTCTATTCTTCAGAATTCTTTACTAGTGAAAAACATTTAAGTGAAAAGCTTTCGTCTTTGCATTTTAAGCAAGGAAAGTCCATAGCACTTGTGCTTTAATCAAAAAGAAAAAAAAAAAGTAAAACAACAAACCAACAGCAAAAAAAATCCAAAACACCACCAAATGCACAACAAGAAACATTTATATGCTTCAATCAGTTTTTAGATTTGCATTATCCATGAGGAATGAAACTTTCCTTGTGATTCTTATGTGAAACTAGTATTGCCTGGACTTGTTTTATTCATGAGTACCAGATGAGGATAAAAGCATGAAATTAGAGATGGTAGCTCACAGGAGGAAGATGTGAGAGCAAGGATATAGAGAAAAGCTATTGCCTATTGATGAGAAAAGCAGCCGCATTCCTCACACTCTGAAACCTGTACTTTGTGTTTACATTCATCCTCAGATTTTATATCCTAGAGCTCACAAATGTAGACCGAATACATGAGACTGGATGGGATTCACCTGAGGATATTAAAAGAGCTTGCTGATACGACTGACTGCAAGTCTGAGGATTTGGCTAACAGGAATCTCATGAAGTTCAGCAAAGAAAAGTGCAGAACTATGTGGCTAGGACAGAATAAACCCATGTACTGATAGAGACTGGGAACCAGCTGGCTGAGTACCAGACCATCAGCAAATGATCTGGATGTTACAGAGAATGGTAGGTTAAGCAGGGTCAAACTGTGCGCTCTCATTGTGAGCGAGGCAAACCACATACAGGGCTACATGAGACAAACTGTGGTCAGCAGATAGAGGTAAATTATTATCCTTCTGCAACTCAATCCTAGTGGGGCTGCACTTGGACTATGTGTCCGGTTTTGTGCCCAAGTTCAAGAGAGACGCTGGAAAACTGAGAAGTCTTGCAGAGTGGGAAGATGATCAAAGCAGTGAGGCACCTGCCTGCCAGAGGAAATTGAGGAAGCTGGGTTTGTTCAGTCTGTTGAAGAGAAGGCTAAGAGGAGGATAAGCCTACAACTTGAATGACACGTACAACCATAACTGTCAAGCTCTCAGCAACGGCAAATTGTAAAACAAGGAGCAACCACTATCAGCTGTGACTTGAGAGGTTTACATTGGCATTAGGACAACCTTTTGTACAGCGCTGGGACAGGACACACAGAGAAGTTTTGAAATCTCAGTCTTTGGACATTTTCAAGATTCAGCTATAGAAAACCATGATAAAATCAGTATTCAAGTGTCCCTTTTCTTGACTTTGTTGGGGAAGCTGAATTACAAAACCTCCAGAGGTTTCTTCCAACCCACATTTTCATAATGCAGATACACATCCTCATGTAGGTAAAAATATGAGTAACGCTTCTCAGAGACCAGGAGGAAGAAATACTAAAATACTAGAATAGAAAGATGCTGAAGTTACTTGGCCACGTAGACTGAGTTTTAAGTGAAGCGGGGACACTATGTCCTGCACTGCTAAAATAAAAGCTGTATGTTTTCCTTATTACAATAAGACGGTATTTGGCTAGTTTGCTGAAGCACTTTCCTGCAGCCTTACCTAAGACCGGGAAGAGTGCTCAAGGGGTTCTAAACAACAAAAGCAAAACCAGTTCCATTTGCAATTTGACAAAATGTCATCAATAAGACACAAATGGCCTTTTTTAGTTATTGCACATAAAACAAAGTGTTCTTTTTTTGACAACATTACATTATTTTCATGTATAATTTTTTAAATCATTTTTATTAGTCCGTGTTATACATATATTATTTGCTTTGGTATAACCTCTTGCTTAAGTTGCACGAAATACAAATAAAAGCCTCTAGGTTAGAAAAAAGGGAAAGCTCCATTACAGAGTGAAAAATTCGGATGTTATCACGTGATCATAGAATCATAGAATCGTTGAGGCTGGAATAGACCTCTGAGATCATCAAGTCCAGCCTATGAACCCAACACCACAACACCTAGCTAGACCATGGCACTAAGTGCCACATCCAATCTTTCCTTAAACACCTCCAGGGGTGGCGACTCCACCACCTCCCTGGGCAGTCCATTCCAGCGCCTAATGACCCTTTCCGTGAGGAAGTGCTTCCTAAGATCCAACCTAAACCTCCCCTGGCACAGCTTCAGGCCATGCCCTCTTGTCCTGTCACTAGTTGCCTGGGAAAAGAGCCCAACCCCCACCTGTCTACAACCTCCTGTCAAGTAGTTGTAGAGAGTGATGAGGTCTCCCCTGAGTCTCCTCTTCTCCAGGCTGAACAACCCCAGCTCCCTCAGCCTCTCCTCATAAGACTTTCCCTCCAGTCCCTTCACCAGCCTTGTTGCTCTCTATGATCTGTCTCATAGTCACCAACTGCAGTAATACAATTCTTCCGCATTAAAACATCTGAGGTTATATTACCAGATTTAAGTCTGAAGTTAGTTCTGTTTTGAATAGGCTAGGCTAGATGACCTCCAGAGATTTCTTTGAACACAAATTATTCTGTTAGTCTATTATTACTTAGAACAAATGATGGAGAAGGAAAATAAATGAAAAGTACGTCTAAGATTCACAGGCTTCGCTTAGGGCTGAAAATCCACTCTGCTCGTAAGTACACATACAAGAAAAGCCCAGATGATATAAAGCAGAGGAGAAAAAAAGCCAGGTGTTCCGTTTGCCTTTTTTTTTTTTTCCTAGAATTAAAGTACCTTTAAATCACTCAAGTGTCAACAGACAAGTCTTTGAAAGAATGACTGATGTTACATAACGGAGGGAGAAATGGGTTGTAGCGTGGCAGGGTGAGCTAAGGACGCATCTTTATTCTGCACTCCAAACGTCTTTGGTATAGTCGGTTGGAGTCAAACCCTCAGTGTGAGCAAAACGTGGCTTTTATGCATTAATAGTAAGATAAGTGAGGATACACAACCACACAAATGCATCCTCGACGTTTATAAAACCCCTTTGCTTCTCTTCATACCTAATACTTGCCTTCACATCCCAGTATGTCAAATCAGGTGCTATAGCGCTACATGATGGATATAATCTAATGTGACAGGTTACAATGGAGCACGTTATTTGGAAAATTAGGATAAAGGTAGTTGTTATGGAAATGGTTGTTAAAGATATCTTAGGCTTGTTCGTTTGGTGTTTGCGTTTGGTTTGGAGTTTGTTGTTCTGTGGGTTTTTTTTGTCTCTGTGGGGATTTTGTTAGCTTGGGTTTTTGCTCCTATTTTTTAACCCATGCAGAAGGAAAGCCTAAGATGGCAGGTTTTATTAAAAAAAACATATTTCATCTCTAATGCAAGAGCTAGGGATTTCTCCACATGCAGCAGATGTTTAAAAGGTGTAAACAATTAGAGATGGGATCACTAAGCAGACATTCTTTCTAATGAGCCAGCAAAAGGCAAACTCGTGTAAGTTGCAGCGATGTGTTTTCTCCACTTTCCTCATAGAGAAGCTCCAGCTAGGCTAAAGCATAGCTTTGTAATTATAAAATAGAAAATAAACCCAAATAAACCAATGCTCAACTACTTTGAATGGATACAACTACAGCTCTTGCCTTTTTACCTGGTTTGGCTTTGTGTCCCACTTTGAGTGTTTTAGAATCTACAAAATGTGCCGGCAGCGGTTAGAACTAGGAAGACTCTGATAATCCTTTTCTTTCTCTCATTCTGGTATAGAGCACTCTTTTTTTGTGTATGTGTTGGGTTTTTTTCTTTTTTTTTTGTCTTGAAGGACTACTCCTGTTCATTTTTAAGACCTAAATACCATCTTTAGCCGTACAAGATAAAGCCTGCAAGTAAATTTCACAGAGGTTGATGAAGTAATTCTGCTTGGACATTAGAGAACAACAGCATTTGGTGCTTTTTT
>VWZK01003712.1:0-42690 GCA_013396935.1 Baryphthengus martii | reverse complement strand
TTTTTTTTTTTTTTTTAATTTATTGTTTATGTATTCTATTTTTGATTTACTGTGTTAGGTTTAGGCTTCAGATAAGAGATGAAAAAAAATAAATATATATATATATCTCTCGCATCTCAGTGAGGTCTGCATACTCAAGTCTTCAATTAGTCACCAAAATTAAGTTTCTAAAGTCTGTTTCTGTCTTAGAAATTTCACAAGCAGAAAAGGGAGAAACAGAAAGACTTAGAGAGATTTGAAGTAGTTAAGAAATTATTCCAAAAGCAGGAACTACTTAATTATACTCTTATAACTATGACGGTCTTCAACTACCGCGAGGTATTTTGATACTGTAATAACATAAGCACTATAGGAATAACGAAAAAAAAAAGAGAGGAAAATATATTAATATTATTAATATTGTATTAAAATGTATTAATACAATACATTTGCAGTACATTTTCCGTAGATTGTTGATAGATTTTGATATTATTTTTTGTCCTTAAAAATTTAGAATGGTTTCCACAATATAATGTGTCATGGGGTTGGATAGCAACACTGAATTTAGGACAATGAAAATATTAAAGAAATGTATCGCTTATCTTTCAGCTCAACTGGCACAGTATGTAACGCTGCATCTTAATACACATATTGATAAAAGTATCTACAGGAGACCTAATTACTGAACATTCAGAAGACCATGACTTCATTCACTTGTGAAAGATTCCATATGCATAAATTTGGTAAAGCAGAAAGTTTTCCATTATAAAGCTGAAAAGATACCCCAAATGGGATTTTATATGTGTATTTTATATATATATACATACATATACGGAATATGGTCGCAAAATGTGACAGGGTATTATATTAGTAAGAATATTTGCTTGACTAATGTATGACTGCATTAATTCTTGAATAGGTCAAAGAGAATAAAAAGTATAAAATACATTTTTCCAGATTTTTCAGAAGTATTTGTTTTGGTTTTTGCTTGTTTTTTAACCCAGAAGTAGAAGTCATAACAGATTCCGTCATGCATTTCTCCAGAGAGCTACACTGGAGACCATCATCAAAAGTTTCTATATTTCTATCATTTATATTTCCATACATCAAGTGATGTGAAAATGTATGCGAATACATATGATCAGACGGTGAGATTTTCTCATTCTCTGATCAATCTTCAGAACACTACACTGTAAAAAAAACCCCACTATTCTAGTCCCTTGATATCAGTGAGGACACAAGGTTAAAGCAACCTGTTAAATGAAAAGTGTAATCTCAGGTTTGAGTATCATAATCTCAAAAATAGCATCTCAAAAACTGAACAAAGAATATTTGAAATTTCTTCAGGAAAATACCAACCGCTGATAAACAGAAGGAAAAAAACATTCTGTAAACCAATGCAGCTGAAAGGGATATAGATTTTCAAGTACTGTGAAAGAGGCTTCTTTCACATCATAGTTTTACATCAATGCAATCCCACCTCTGGTGGGGGAAACCTCTTATTTTATTAATTACTATTTCTATTATTATTGCAAAAAAAAAAAAAAAGATTAACAGCTCACGTACGATGTATCTTATCATAATCTGTCCTAAATTTCTATCTCAGTTTACTATCCATTCCAGCATCACAGTAGGGAAAGTGTATTATTGTAACCATGAATCTAAGGTGGCATTTTGCAGGGTTCATCTGTTGTTACCTTCCATTAACAGACAAATAATCCAGTACAATTAGCTCTGCATGCCCACTCTAGAATTTGTTAGCATTTAGTCTTCTGGTGTTATCTAAAGCTTTCATCAAAAATCAGAAAGGAAAATCAAAGCAAAACAAACAAACAAAAAAATCTGAAATGATGCAACAAAACTGGTGCCAGGGCTTATCTTGGACTTACTGATTTTTAAATTTATTATTTCTTTTAATTATCAGAGACGATATGGCCCTAAAGCTAAGTTTCTTCAAAGATATGCCCAAAACTCAAAGGATTGCAAAACTTTTTTATCTAATTTTATCAGGTCTTTTTATGAGGCTCATGCACATGCACTTTCAGAAAAGCATAATTAAACTCTGTGAATACATCATTTTCAAACTTCTGCAAAATTACAGCCTCTCAAAGGAAAAAAGAAACATGAAAAGTAAAATACTATTGTCAAAATCCCAGTGGATTTTAAGTTTTCTCATAACAAAACACCAGTTAAAGAATTTCAAGGTTTTATATTTAAAAATCCAAATTGTCGTAGTCGATTCCTTCGGTAGATGCAGAGAAATCTCATGGAAACAAATAGGGAAGACTTTATACCTGAGCATTAGGCTGACATTTCATAGCAGAATAATCTTGCTTTATATTTTAGGTCATTCACAAGCTCACTGGAAAGATGTCGAATAATGTAGCAGCATGAATGTTTATATCTCTGTGAAAGACACTCACTACTGACTAACACCCCTGTATTTTCTATTACACGATGTCTAATTAAGCCCCATGATGCCACTCTCAAATCTGACAAAGCAGAGATAATTCTTGACATTTTCAAAAACTTGGCTTATGTTCCCCTTCTTTTTACAATGACACAAGCTGGGACTTCAAACTGATAATGACATTGCAGCAAGTTTCTGGATTTTTAGTCTTTTTCACACAGCAGTTTACTCAGAAGGAATGGAATCACACAGACCTTTATTTGTCTTTGCAATCTTCAAGCACAGAGTCATGGCAACCAAAAGCCCAAATTTTGCCCTTGCTTGCCTCTGTTCAACTCCCACCAAAATCAATGGAAATTATGTGTTATGCTACCCAGGGAGTGATGGGGTCCATTGTACACAGAGAGAACCACCACAACACATAGGAGGTGATAGGTCACGTCACTTCAATTGTCCCTATCTTCTTTCAACACCAGACAAACATCACAAGAGACAAACATAAAACAGGAAAATAACAATAGTAATACTCAGTGTCCTGGTACTGGCCCTGGCACGGCTGCTCCTCCAATCCAGCCATAATGCAGAATTTTCTCTACCTCATGTGGTGCCTCACATCTACCTTTCTCGGGTAGCAGCAGGAGGCACAACAGCAATATTTGGAGACTGTCTTAAATTAAGGACTCACCTCTTCAATATGAAACTATGGTTTTTCAGATAGAAGAATAAAGACAAGGGTGAAAAAGGTTCTCTATACGCTTCTGAAATTATGAATATTATTAACAGGGGGGAACATGCTTTCCCATTTTTTAGAAAAATCAGGTCTTTTCATTGCTTTGCATTACTTAAAGCATATCAATACCCCCTTCACTGTCCCAGTAACATGACTTGTGCTCTCATTTTACTAAGTTCACTGTGACACTAGCCGGAGACTGCACAAGATCAGCTCCTCCATTAAAAGAAACCATAAAAAGAACTGGTAATGACTTACACCTTTTTTTTTTTCTTTCCCCCCTACAAATGTCTTACAAAGATTGAGAGCTAGCTTACAGATCTTAAGGGAAAATATAATAAAACTCAACTAAAATTACGTAAACCTATACAAATCTCATTAGTATATAGTTTAAGACGACACAATTTGCCATTTTGTTTCTCACTCAAAAAGAACTTAGTCTCCTAGATTTAAGACTAATACAAAAATCATTAATATTTTCAACTGTAAACTCCTGAGACCTGTGCACCAATAGCAAAATGTCTTGCTTTTCCACAATTTTCTTCTAGAAATTGCTTTAATACAGTTTTACAAGAAACATCATTTGTTCAGATTGTGTCCCAGTTCACCCTGCAAACACAGACAATAAAACTAATTATTTTCAACCCCAACCTTTACCAACTGTATCTTTTGAAGGCAGACTCCAAATTGGTGGAAAATTACATCTTACATTAGATTTCATGCTTATCACAATTTTTCCCTATCTTTCTTTCTATCTATTTGATTAAATCATTTCACATCTTTCAGAAGTCATAAGTTACAAAGAAAAAAAAAGAATTCACCATAGAAAGACTCAATGTGTGTAAAGAATATCCCCATTACAGTTTTGGTCTTAGTCACTTGAGCAGTCAAGCTAAAGAACACACAGTAATCCAACTTATTCCTAAGCAACAGCAGGGTTACACTAGACAATCTTCTCTCTTCCAACACAAACTTCAGTACTAGAAGATAAAGCCATTTGCAATGAGTTTGTATTTGCTTTGGTTTATTATTCTTATTATTGTAGCATTAAGGTTCTAGTGAAATCAGTTCCTGACAGAACTGACATTTGAATTGGAAAATTCAGGGACAGAGACTGAGGACAAACAGAAATCTAGAGTAGAAAAATGAGATACCCTAGGTCATGGAGGAGGTTAGTAGTAAATTCATAACAGATTAAAAGTAAAAGCCTTCAAATTGACATTTCAACTCCCTAGTGAGGAGGCTACACTGTTCCAAATAACTAAATGCAATCACTAAAAAGACAGTTCTCTCCTTAAGTGTCAAAGAACTCATTAAAATCAAAGACAGCTGAGAAAAGGAATGCAGAAAGCTAAGAAACAGAGGAACATTACTGGATAAAGATGAGAGGTGATACAAACAGGAAAAGTGTATTTACTATTTTTATTTTTAAATAAGTACTAAGTCTTGCAAATTTTCCGATCCGCTTTAGTAAATACGGTTCATTGCGATTCTATTTCAATATGGTATTTTTACTACTGTTAAGAAGCTAGATTTGGGCAGTTCATTTTATATGAGCGAAAAACATGAAGAAGCTCCAAAAGAAGCTGTAATAAGTTCCTTTATTTCATGCAGATCTGTAGGTTGCAATCACTTATTTTAGTGTTTCCTCCTGCTTTTATGTTGTGCACCTAACCTTCTCACGTTTAAATGGTCAAAGATATTCCCCATAGGACACATACACTGACATGCCAGTCACATTTTTTTCAAAAGGAGACTATGTATACCTTGCTAGTAGTTAAGTTTCAGGCAGTATATTATCCTCATAATCACACAGACCGGAACGGGCATATCTATTTGCATATATTTGTAGACTGTTCAGATCTCTACTGTACTGCAAAATAAACTACTGCTCTTCACATTACTCCAAATAGACTACAGAAACCACAGGCCTGGAAACTATCATTCAGTATGGAATGGACACACATGAGAAGTTTTATAAATACACTCATACAGCAGATTCTTCTTTCAGCAAAGGTAACAGTAAAGGTTCAGCATGAACTGTCCAACATTGGGATTGAAGACTGCAGTTTGGTCAAGAAATTTCACAGGACTATCTTCATGGCAATAGAAGAGGTGAACCCAGGATTAACACATTTCTATTTATGTGTTTTTCAGATCAAATAATTGGTAGAAAAGATACTATTTTACTTGAAACAGATTCAAATAAACTGCTTTCCTGAGTCTTTCTTGAATAACTCCTAACAATGACTAGCTTGATTTGACAGCTTGTCTATTCTTAGGTAAAGCTAGTTGACAGTCATCCACAAAAGCATTTGATTAGTTTATCATTACTTACGTCCTTATTTAGCAGATGTTTTTGAAGTACTCAACTCAGTACTCACTGTAATTGGTCACCATAAAACGAGAAGTGGGCAACTCTGTTCAAGTTACAACTAAGTTCTTTCAATATTTTACAGCGGTTTCTTTCATCACTGAATATGAGTTTAGATCATCGGTAAAGTACAACATTCTAGTTCATTTTAAAGACAGAGGGAACTGTGAATACCAGGAAAATTAAGTCCAATAAATGAGTACCAGGTAGTACAGTTGACTAGATGGATGTCAAAGTTTTGGGTCAGGGTCATCCACTAGACTTATAAAAGATGTCCTCTGTTAACCTCTTTCCCTTTCCAAAGGGGAAGAGGAAGGGAGTAACAGAAAGAGACGGGTTAGAAGATAAACTAAACCAGTTTTAATGAAAATAATAATAATGAAATGGAATATAAACAAATATGTAAAGAACCACTATTAATTCAACCTCCCCGATGGCAATTACATCACCATCACCACTGATGCTGTGGAGCAGGCACTGGGGAAGTCCCAGACTGACTAAGCAGCAGATCGGATCCAGACTGAGGAGTAGGATTCTGGAACTGGATTCAGGAACACATGGACTGGGATCGAAGGCAGAACAGACAGAGTTCTGCTCTGATGCCGGCCATTGAAGAAGACAGCTTGACCCTTGTGATCCCCCAGCTTTGTATCAAATATGACATATCTGGGATGGAGTACCTCAGTGGTCCATTTAGAGTCACCTGTGCTGTCCACTCCTCCCTGCAGGTGCGGCCTTTTATTTTCTGCAACCCCCAACATGGTACACAAGCTCTAGCAGTGGCCTTGGTCTGCACACCAATCCTTCATAGTAACTCTAAACATCAAGCATTATCACTGCCAGAAGCAGACATTGCCTGCAAAAATCTGCCGTTAACTTCAGAAAGTGCAGTTTAGTTAGAAGCAACTCAGCTGAAAAGTAAAATCACTGAACAGAATTAATTCTGTTCTAACTTAAGTCAGGACAAGGGGGCAGGGTAAAATGGATGTAAAACAAAATTTTCAGAAGATCCCTGCCTATTATTCTTACAGTAGTCCAAATGGACTGTGAGTATTCAGCAATCACAGTATAAGTTGTGTGACGTTCTACTGTAAATTTGAAGGATAATACCACCATGATAATAAAATACTGCAGTTTGTCCCCCGATAATAGTGTGTTTGCAAAAAAGAAACCTTAAAGCCAACAGTAATAGTTTCAAAGGACAGGATAAGCACAGCCTCACCTATCAAATTAGAAACCACAGCAGTATTTTGGAGTAAGCTTTAGCAAAGAAGCATTACCTTTATATAGTAACTTAAAACTTAAGTGTGGCCCCAAAAATCCAGCAACACCCTTGGCTTTCTCTGTTTGTGAAGCTGTCTGTTTCAAGACGGGCAGCTCATGTTTCATTTCCCATCACTTGTGAAAGGTTAACTTGGAAGGATTTAATTTAGGAGAATAGGGCTTTTTATTGTAGATTGGCCATTTCAAATTTTTACCCCATTAAAATTTTTGGGCAGGTGGACTAGTTAATCTAGATAGTCTGGTAATGTGTTATTACAGATAGTCAAATGCCTCCCAACAGATCTAGCTGGAAGAAAATAAATTACTTAGCTGTTCTCTGATGTACCGCTTTACACAGTAACATTATCTCAAAAGTTTCGTGTTCTACCTTGCATCTCCTAAATAGTACATTTACAGGTTTTAATATGAATGAGAATTCATTTACGTTAAGCAAAATCGCTGTTATGATAGATCCACTTTATTTCCTAACAACAAAATTAAGGTGAAAGATTTTTTTATTACACTAATAATACACAATAGATACGCAGTTTTATACTACTGAGAAAATGACGCTATTTTTCCTAACAGCAGTAACGTATATATATGGACACAAATAGGATGGGCACACAATCTATTAATACATCTATATCTACTTGTAAAAACCTAAATGTTGGACCAGATTTTTCTAATCCCAACCACTCTGTGCAGACTAGGTGACATAGTACACAGAAGTTAAGGAGAAATAGCAGAAGAAAAATGTGGAGCTTTGCCACAGCATTTCTTCACTTGTTCAGCTTCTTACAAAAGAGTCCATTTTAGCAGTTGCTAGAGCTAAATCCTGAAACAATTTACTGTGTTTGGAACAACTCTACTACTTGGAGATTACAATGGTTTACTATGGGAGAACTTGAATTAAAAAACAAACAAACAAAGAAAAAAACAACAACAAAAACTACTAAACCTTTCAAAGAAATTGCAGTTCGTCTTTCAGCAACGGTAAATTTTCTAAACAAAGCTAATCCAAGTGCAGACGCCACAGGGATTGGAACCCTCATCTGGGACCTCTCCAGGGACAATGCAATGTCACCCTCAAACCCACTCCAGCTTTGCCCTGTACCGATACTTGATCTATGACAACCAGCTGGCAGGAGAGGAGAAGCAGCTCTCGAGTCAGACCCAGGTACAAGACAGAGTCCAACTACACTGTTCTGGGTCACTACCTAGTGTCTAAATCAGGCCCTAAAGCAGTTAAATGTACTCGACATTCATACTGAGCTGCATTTGTTTTTGTTGAAACAGTCAGAAAATGCCATGATGAGTATATTCAGTTTGATATACATTAAAAATGGGTTAGCGCCTACGAGAAAGATTTAAACTCACAATATCAAACTTCTGTTCTAAATTTAACATGAGTTTCCTTTAAGCTACTTCTATATTTAGCATCATTTTTAAAGCATCTCTTGACAAGTAATTTTATTAAAATATAAGTAACAAATATGAGATTATCTGGGCTATCACTTATATGAAGTCCAGTGTACTCTTGGCTCACTGTGAGGATACATTGACTGAGAATAACTGTACAAGTATGCCGGGTTTAGCCGGGATAGTGTTAATTTTGCTATGCTTTGGATTTGTGTGGTAAACGATGGTAATACAGGGATGTTTTAGTTATTGCTGAGCAGTGCTTACACAGGGTCAAGGCCTTTTCTGCTTCTCATACCACTCCACCAGCAAGCAGGCCGGGAGTGCATGAGACGTTGGGAGGAGATACAGTCAGGACAGTTGACCCCAACTGACTAAAGGGATATTCCACACCATATGATGTCATTCTCAGCATATAAAGCTGGGGGAAGAAGAAGGAAAGGGGACATGTTTAGAATGATAGTGTTTGTCTTCCCAAGTAACCATTTCATGTGCTGGAGCCCTGCTTTCCTGGAGATGGCTGAGAACCCTCCTGCTGGTGAGAAGTAGTAAATTAATTCCTTGTTTTGATTTGCTTGTGTGAATGGCTTTTGCTTTACTTATTAAACTGCCTTTAGCTCTACCTCCAAGTTTACCCTTCTGAGTCTCTCCTCCATCCCACCGGGCTGCGGTGAATGAGCAGCTATGTGGTCCTTAGTTGCCAGCTGGGGTTAAACCACAGCCAGGGGGAAAGCAAGCAGCATGTACTCTCCATTGCCTTGCTGTTACTATCACACACAGGGAAGCTGCATAAAAGATATGGCTATGAGATCCAATTCTTTAATGATTTCTCTTTTAATGAAATAGCTCTCAAGTTTTGTTTGAGGAGAAAGACAGCAGCCTCTGCATCTGGGTAATTCCCCTTCACCCTAGCCCCCATTTAACTAATTAAATGTTCTTTAGAATTTGAAATCACTAAGTATAACAAAGCTCCTGAGAATCATAAGCAAAGTCAGGAGGACATCTCAAACACAGGAATAGGACAGTCTAGGGAGTACATGATGCTTTCAGTATCATTTTGTACTGTACTTTAGGGCTTTAATAACCCTTCCAGCAACGTTGCACCAACTGCTAATCAATACCAATTATTTTTCTCACCATAGAAACGAGGTTTAGTTAACCCCTTGAGTGCACTATCCTGAAGTAAATGGAGGATACATTTTTTTACACGGATGAAGAAAGCAGTCCATTCACTACAATGAAATTATTCATGTACCAACAGCGCTTCTACCTCCAAATGCTGGATGAACATACAGTCATTCAAAAAATTATTTCAGACCACCAGTTTATGGCCACATTTTAAAATCGTTGATTTAAATAAGCAAGCCGAATACTGCATGTTGCTATCACACTAATCCTCACAATGAGAGAAGCTGGAAAGGTTCCTGTCCCTGGGTATATTGCATTGTTTCCATCATAAGGGTCTTCGCACAAAAATTTTGGCAGACTAAGCAAAAGCCCCTAATGAAATTTATAAGAAAGGGGTCTGTTTTTTTGCTAATTACTTTTTTTGAACTGCATTCAGCTCAAACACGAGTTAAACCAGGCACCTGAACAATTATTTTACTGCCAAGTGATGTCACTAAAAACATTTTCATTTTTCATGCAAGTTAGGAGAGAATTTGCATAGAAAACTTTTCCCTACCAAAACCAGGGAAAACTAAACAAACAAAATCAACAAAAATACAACACCTCAAAATAACTTTTTGTGCAAGGTTCCCTTATGTACTTACTTATTTTTACAGTCTATATTACTTACTGACGTGCGTAAATACTTCTTGTGGCTTTTTTGTTCAGCTTCATACTAGACATACATTTTCAGACCAAACATCTAAACAGACTGATCAAGATTATTTTTTTTTCCTACAACTAGGCAGACAACCAGTAGAATTAGCAACCTATCTAAATATAGCAAAAGTCTTAAATATTAGTGTTCATGTTATTTCCAAGTAACTAATACAAGGGCAACATAAAAATAAAGAGTATTGGAAATGAAAGGTATTAGGAAAATGTCTATTTGATAGCCTTATTGCTGCTACACATTCCCACCATCTCTGTGGTAATGGAAATCTATTCTCCTGAAGTACATGCAAATCTCTGCTAAGATTCCATTAACATTTAATGTCTGCCTGTCTATCTATCTAGCTCCATCTATCTATCTGTCTGTAAGTATGCATGAAATGTTTAAGTTTTATAGACCAGTAGAGCTCTGTGTATATTAATTCAGCACGCTATACCATTAAATAGGAATAAATTAGTACACAAAATAGTCTAATTTGATAGAAGAAAAAAGTAGTGTGTTTTAAAAGCCAAAATAGAGAAGCTGCTCCAATAATACTTCACAAAGATGACAATTCTAATAGTACTGAGAGATAGAGAAAAAATAACCAGTGCTGTTGAATACTCTTCCGTAATGGATTTATCAATATATATAAGTAATTGGCTTTACATTGCTTTGTTTAAGCTACCTAAGCCAATATATCACTTAAGTGGTCATTTCAGAAAGTGAAGCTGTCTATAATCATACAGGACTATGTAATTACTCAGAATACAATGCAATATTCCTTCACCCTAAGTACATCATATGGAACTACGGAAAACAGCTTTCTCTACCTAATTTAACCAAAAGCAGAGGAACAGAGGTTCTAGCAAGTCATTGTCCTCTGGAGCTGCCACTGTTCTCTGCATAAGCTTGAAACACTGGTTTTATCATTAATCTTTTCTAGCTCTCATAACAAACTGGCCCACATTATTACTATTGCTTGCCATATCCTGTGACTTATCGGGGGCTGTAAGCTGTTGTAATGAAGTATACTTCACAGTCACATTAAACTTTTATTCAGGAGTTTTAGGAAAGTTTTCCCAAGTAGTCTGGATATTATACGGTAGAAATAATATAACATGTACCATCTTCACAGGAATGCTTTGCCAAAAAGGAAGATTAGGACTGAAGGCAAGAGGAGGTGAATCTTGCTGGAAGTTTTTAATAAAGCTTTCTAAGGATTTTTTTTTTTTTCCTTAGTTTTTAAATTTCTTCACTGCTATTTCTAGGTAGAACTAGAAGGAAGATAGAAAAAAAGACTTGGAATCGTCTCAGATTTTTGAAACACAGAAAATAATAATAACGCTAGAAAACAGAGGATGACACTTCCTTTTATTAATTGCTCAATCCACTGCAACCAGACACAATAACATGAAATATAGTGTCGTAAAAGGGAAAAGTAAAAAAGGCCCAACCAAACCGCACACCACTGCTTGTCTTTGCTTTCATCACTACAGTTGTTCACTGCTTTACTAAAATAGAGTCTTAATTCTGATGCCATGCCAAAAAAACCCATGATGCTATAGATTTAAAAACGTATTGTATTCCTGTACTTGGGAATACAAAAGTACTTACAGCTGGCAACAAAGATGACCAGCTTGTCCTTTTAACTCTTACCATTAGAGTTTCCTTTCTGTACAGAAAGGCTTTCTTCTTGTGCTCAAGTTGATGTGGTAACTAACTACTGTAACTTCTTCCACCGTGGTATGCAGTTCAATTATTAGTTTGACACTACTGTCACCTAAAGTATCAATACTTCCCTTTTTAACCACTGATATCAAAATACTGGTGGGTATTCACAATAGGAATTTTGTGCCTACCTATTTTTTTTTAATAAGAGTACTGAGAAGTGCTGAGTAATGAAGGGAGAAAGAAACGAAACATTATTTTTCCAAGGAAATGTTGTTAATGCAGAACTTGAGGCTGAGGGATAATTGGATACAAATTACAAGCAACTTAATGAAAGCCCTTGTGAGATCTAATACCTGCTCTAATCAGTGTATCACTACATTTCTATCCATACCAGAAACGGAGAGACTGAGAAGTAGCAAAAGCCACACCAAAACATAAAAATCTGGTAGCATTTTACACTAGGAAAATGAGTATTTGGAATCTGCAGATAACTTTTTAAAATATTTTACATAATATTTAAAAGCTCAACTGCTTTTGTTCTGAACTGAAGATCAAATAAAAGAAAATATTGAACAACCTTTTCCTCTGGATTAAATTACACCATTTTAGGTCATTTATTGAATTAAGATCACCATATTACTCTCAATGTCTTTTGTAAATTGAAAATGCTAGAATGGCTTGGTGGCGTAGCAAAAGGAATGGGAGAAAATCCCAAAGAGATAAAAGGCTTCCATCTGGATTTCATTAATCAGCCATTTTCTTAAAATTTACTCTATCATTTTAAATCATTAAAGTCATTAAATGTATTATCACGTAATGGTAATTCTCAGAGATTATATAAAAAGTGTGGTTTTACACAAGCATTTATTCTATTGTTGCCTGGGCTAATGTTTCACAAGTTAATTATCTGAACAACACAAAAATGTTATTAGCAGTGGTGTTCTGCCTCGGATCCCTCAGAAATTTCTCTCAGTTTGAATCAATCACCAATCCGAAAGCTAATCTTTGCTAAAATGTAAGTAACCATAATTTTATATACTTTTCTATATACACATAGAATCTGTCAAACACCAACAAACATGTGGTGTGTGTTGAAAGAAAATCCTATTCCTTTTGATTAGTTAAGAAAAAAATATAGTAAATATAGAATATTTTTTTAGAACTTCAAAACAAGGTTTCTACTCTGATTAGAAAGGCATCAGCCAGGAAGATTTTTTATTTGCTTGAAGATTTTTTATTTGCTTGTTTGTTTGAATTATGACTAAAAGAAAGATTAAGGAACTGCATCTTGCCAAAGTATTATCTTATCACATCAAATTTCTTAGAGAAAAAAATAATTTTAAATAGTCTGTACTTCTGTCTTTATGGTAGATTACCATCTCAGCACAGCAAGCTAGCTAGGACTGAATTTCTCAATCACCTTCAAAGTCATGAATCTTGGATGACATGAACTGTTGCAGTCTCTTGAAAGACTATCCCTTTGCAAAACAGAAATAACTATCCCTTATTTAATCTTTGCAAATCTTTCCGAAGGCCCTTTTCAGTGCTTGCACAACACTGTCCAGTATTGAACCACCTTATCTGCTTCCTTGGATGTTTCTCTTATTCTTTCTTCTTTTTTTTTTTTTTTTTTAACCCGGTACCAATATGGATATACAGAGTTTAATCAGGGAGAACAGGAGGCCAAGTACTTATATACAGCCAACATAGATATAAGCAGCAGCAGCAAGTGCATTACTGGAAAGCTGTATCGAGCTCTGAAATCCTTGCTTCCAAAATAGTGTCCAAAAAATTGGAAAAAAAAAAGGGGGGGGAGCAAAGTTTAATAGGAATGAAGCAACAGTTTAAAGTTGCTCTTAAAATGAGAGATTTAAGACAATCTAAGTTCTCTGTGAGAAGACTGCATGCCAATTTGATCATGGGCTACAGCATTCATGTGGAGAGAAGATTTCTAAGATAATTCAGTCTGTACTTAGGAGTTGGCAGCAGAGATGATACTGTTGTAACTTATGAATTTTACATATTGCGGCTACTATAGAAGCAGAAAACTATTGCAGCGCTGCAAATCAACAGGTCTCTCTCCCACAGAGTTAAATAATAGGGTAGGGGTTACCTATGGAGATATCAAGTTATAAACTAACCTATCCACACAATCCAACGTTGAAGAGTTTTGTAATTTCACTGAAGTACTTCGGAAGGAATATTTGTATTCTAATAAAGAAAGGGAAGGAAAAAATGCTGCTAGTGAGGAGTGAATCAAGTGCTTAACACTTGTTTCCGTTTACAGGTCGATTTTAATTTTGTGTTAGGGATTACAGAGAAATCTGTCAATAAGACAATGGTACAGAAAATACCTGAAGGCAGTAGAATGTGATGTAAAAGTTCCCATGTAAATTTTAATACTGAAAGGAAAATAAAGTTATATGTTGTTCAAACAGAATATTTAGATTACTGTACTCTCAAAGGCATCAAACATCTGTCTGGTTCAAACACCTGGCTTCTGGATGTCTTGGAGAAAACAGAAAAGATAATTCTAGGTATACAGAAGAGCTACATAAGGTATACAGAACAGCTACATAAGAGTAAATATTTAATTGCAGTCGTAGAGCCTTCCCTAAAAAAAAAAAAACAAACAAGCCCAAACCAAACCACACAGAACAGCGGCAACAAAAGGACTTGGATTTATTACAAATTTGTAATACTTCATGTGTAACTCTAAAATCACCTTCGCTGAAGCAGCTCTCGTAAGATATTTCCATTCTACACATCCTGACAGGGCCGGTTACTTGGCAGTAGTGTTTCTCTTTGCCCGTCCTGCACCCTCCAGGTTTTGAGGGGGGGTCATTTCTGTGCACAGACAGAAACCTCTCAGCACCACTAAGCATGCTGTCACTCACATTGCCTTCCTGTGCCCCCAGCAAGAGGACAGCAGTAGTAACATTCTCTTCTCAGTCCCTGTTAGTGATTGTTCCCAAATAAATTAACTTCAGTGAACATCACTAGATTTCTTAAACAAAGTAGGCATTTACTATATATTGGTGCCCCAAGGCAGGAACTGTACCAAAAGTAAAAGATGGGCTTCAATCACAGTTTATTAGGACTTATTTCAGCAATTATACAGCCGTCCTTTGCATTTTTGCCATAACTCAAGAACACAACGATCTAAACTACTATTAGAGTACACTGACATATTAATTATGGAACACTTAAAATTCAGTGACTGAATCAAATGCATTTGTGTTGTAATTCCATTACCAATTAGGTTAGGTTAGAGACAAGACAGTAGGAGGAATGATTTTAAAACACAGTATAACGCAAACTCCAGAAAGTGATCCTTCTGGGAGGGAGAGACTGGTGAAGCTCCCTAGCAAGACAATGTAAAAATCCTGAGAAGAAAAGCAGTCAGGAGACGATGGAAGTATAAGCAGTGAATACTTTAGAGAGTACTGGTCATACAACAAAAGTCTGATAGCTTTCTGGTCAAAAAATAAGAATTTTAAAGGAATCCAATCTAATGAAATATAAGATAAGCTTTCATGAGTATTTCATGAAACTACATTTAAGACCAGAATGCCATTGAAATATATACTTTTTTGAGTTCATTCCTTAAGAGAAAAAAAGGCTATAGAACTTGTAAATATCCATACTGTGATCACACAACCAAATGATAGAGCTAATTCGAATTAAGGAATAAACGTTAATTCCAGTTGTATATTTTTCTCCAAACACTCTTAATGAAGCTTTTACTTCCTAACCAAAGGAATAATTAAAAATATCAACCCAAAAAACAACAAAACAAACAAACAAAAAATTAATATATTAGAATATAGCATCTGTATCAAAAAGTAAAGAAAGCGGGTACAGGGAACACAGAGGAAATATGACGGATGGACAGAAAAGCAATATTTTTTTAAGAACTTGGGAAAGAGGTAGAGTACATTTTATTAAAGTGAATTTATGATTTGTAATTTAAGATTTACTATCATGCACTTCCTAGCAAGTTCCACACCTGGAATGAACTATGTATTTTGATATGCTGCCGGAAAAAAAACTAGTATCAAGACAACCAAATACAACACGGTGTTCATTGTACTTAGAATATTAAAAACTTTAGCATTCGGTTACAAAATTCTCATTTACCAGCCAATTATGAGACCAATATTTTAAAAACGTTATTTTCTGTCCTGTTTCCTCGGCTGTCCATACCATTTCAGCTTCAGTGCACACATATTTGTATAAATGAAAACTAGTGAATTGTATGCACAAGAAAAAATGCAACAAACTAGACACAATTATGAGATTAAAAGAAATAAGTACTTATGATATATCAATGAATAAAGAGCGTTTCCAGTCAAGCAAAGAACACAGTAATACCCAGTTAAACGAAATTTCTTGCATAATTCTCATGATTTGTAGAAAGCAAATAAAAAAACCCAACAACTTTGGTCCTGGTTCTAATATCTTTATAACACTAAGTAAAACCAGGAATTTTCCTCCTATCAGAAGCTCTGGGATTCCTCAGCATTAAAAGCTATGGTTCTATTAAAAGAGACAGGAGGAGGGAATACAGTCACATTGATGATCACACCAGGCTCTCCAGCTGGATTAAAATGAACCTATAGTAATTACATTGATAGATAGTGCATAGGAAAANTAATTACATTGATAGATAGTGCATAAAAAAAAAAAAAAAAAAAAAGGTGTATGTAGTTATCTTTTACTGCTGTGGTTATTTTGCTGTTTTGTTTTTTTTTAAATACACTGATTTAATAGAGGGTCCACGGACTCATGTAATCTATCAAGTACAGTAAACAGGAACCCTCAACACTTCCACTTAGTATAACCTTTTTAAAAAGTAACTTCTCTTTTAAACAGATTGAGTTGCCAACCTGGAGGTGAAGATGAATATCATACAGAGCAGTGAGAATTGAGAAAGCATGAACATTTTCCATGTTATTTGGAGAGCTGCTGAAAATATATTTATAGAAGAGGTGTTATCTTAACCGATCCCCTTTACTATGTGAGGGACATTGCACTGCTCCTGATAATCCATACTAATGTTAAACCATCATAACACTCTTAAAAAAAAAAAAAAAATCAATTACAGTCTGTAGCAGAAAATGCTTTGATGTGACAAAAAATGTCATCTGTAGAGAGTTATTTAGCCAGACTACCTGCAAAGACATTTCCCAAAACTATTAAAGAAAGATGAACAATAACTACATAAGAAATGTATCACTGTGTGGTTTACTTATTTTTATTTAGTTAGTTATTCTCCCCTTTCATTTTTTTATTTATTAGGGGTAATAAAAATTAAAGTTTCAATTTTTTTTTAGATTACATAGGGGTTCTGAAAATGATTCTTGTCTCAGATTGTTGAACTGATAAACACAAGTATAGCCCCAGTCCCCATGGGTCATTATGTAAAAAAGTACTAATGAAACAAACATTTTTACCAGGATTGGGTGTTTCTATTCCATTCTGCATGGTAAAAACGACACAAAACTAAAACAAAACAAAAAACAACAAAAAAAACAACCTGAAAAATAATCTGTTTCGTTTTGGAACCATAATTACATATTGACAAGTTTAAACTGTGAGACCTAAATCAAGGAGATTTGGGCCATTATGTGAGTATTGTCATGGGGCAAACCTAAAGAGACATCAATTATTTTGTCACAGCCTAACTACTTTTCAAATTTTCCTTTCCTGAGTGTCATTAAATACTTACAGAATAGGAACTATAGATATAAAAATAATTAAAATAAAAATAGATATGCTTTCTTAGGAAAATGTTCAACAAAAAGCATTTTTACTACTACAAAATACCTTCTTTTGCTTCTTAATTATTTTCCTTTGTTTAGATTTTTCCCATCTTAAATAGTTTTGATTGTATTTCTAAATCCTTACCAAAAACCGCAGAGAAAGGTTTAATTCATAAATTACTAATAAATTATTAGTAAGAGTGTTTTCACATCATTCACTAGTCGATAAAATGGATTTTATGAATAACATATAGTGAAGAAAGGAATCATTCAAAGATTTTTTTTTCTTATAAGCTCATATAAGACAGTAAAATTAAAGTGTGATTTACATTTAAAATATATTGCACATATTCAGAAATAACCAAATGTTTCCATCTTGACATAATGTGAAACCATTCCTTAGGAATCGGTGTCTATATTTAAAAGTCTGCATATCCTCTCTGTGTTCATATTGCATTTATTCTTTACCCATATTTTTGGTTGAATTTCAAGAACATGTCTATACAGAAGTAACAAATCTCAACTATGCTGTAACTAGCATTTACATGCTTCCAAAAAAAAAAATATATATATCTTGTTACAAATCTTTTGGTTTAAATTTCCAAGCAAAAAGACAAATAAAATTATCAAATATAACAGATTCAACAAAAGGAAAGAAAATAAAAATATAAAGCTACCTAAGTACTCACAAAGTGCAACAAAAATCTAACTTTCAGAGAAAAAGTGAAAACTTCAGTAGAAATGATGCTGTTACACAAAGAATGTGAGAAAACACTGAAAAGACTGAGAATTTGCATCTCCTCATATGAACAACAAAAAAGTGTATCACGTATGTTTGCATCATTTGTTCTTCTGCAATATTTGATCTACTGCAACTAAATCTCACTAAGAAAAAAACCCCTATAAGCACTGTTGGGATCGTTTTACTAAACTTGTATTACATTTACTTTACAAGCATAAGACGATTGCCAATGGTATGAAAATTCAATGCAACTACTTTCTTTTTTTTTTTAAGATTAATTCTTGCTTGAAGGTTCGGGTTTGCCTGTATATGGGAATATATAACATCTCTGTATACTTGTTTCACTGACTTGGGGTCCCTAGTCTCTATCAATGGGACTCAGGAGGTGCGGTGTGTCAGAGCTCATGTCTGCATTTTGATTACTTGTAAGTCTCCATAGCAACCGAAATAGAAGCAGCTTGTTCTAGCAACAGGAGATTGCTTTCATATTTTACTAAGATTGGGTGTTCCACTTGAGTTGAATAGTAGTGGATGACTTACTGTTTAAAAAAAGAACAGAGAAAAAAGTTTACAGAGTAAAAGTTTTGACTCATTATAAACTTAGATGCATGATGTTCAGCAACCTTTGCTGATGCCCAGTAAGGTATCTGTTTCAGGGGGAAATAGTGAAAAGAAGATGGCATGATTGCAAATTAAATTAATCAACTTTAGGGTTTAAATTTAATTAAAAGAGGAAGAGGGTGTGTGAATCTAAACCAGAGAAGAGAAACACAGAAACAAAACAACACAAAAAAAACCCAGATCAAAGCAAAATGACACAATTACAGGTGATAGCATAATAATTCTGGATTTTCCCAAGGCAAAGTATGCAATGATGGATGGATGGGTGAATGAAAACATTAACATTTCCCACATGGAATTTTTATCAAATTGTTCCTTAATGACATTGCAGTTTGATGACTAAACCCCTTCCGCCTCTCCCCAACTATAAATAGCAAAAATAGGGTGTTGGATAATTTTGAATTCTATTTCTGACCTCCACGGTAGGTTTCTACACTGACTGCAAAGCTTTCTTTTACCCTAGAAGTTACATTTACAAAGAGAATAGTGAACATGCACAGTTTCTTTCATCCTCACTGTTCCTCTTCAGTGTAGTGAAGGCCGCAGAGGAGTTTGGTACGGTTAGAACTGTGAAATAATAGTTAAAGCAGTCAAGAAAATATTTCAGTTCTGCTTATACAATGTGTGACCACCTAACAAGTCACTGCCTGTCTGCAGACAAAAGGCTAGAGAAGACAATCATTCCCCATACAGTACCTGCATGCTATCTACATACACAGGTCACAAATTCTGGCTCGCTAATGCCTCATGACCAATTGGATGCCTCCAAGTGAGAGCTACACGAGCGCATCTTAAAAGCTGTAGGCTGCCTCGTAATTTTCTCCTTTTTGAATTCTTGGCTCTCATTCTTGATTCTGAACCCTGCCTCTTCAGTTTGCGTCCCTGGATTATGCTATATTATGCTTAATTCCTGTCCCTAGTCAGCTCATGTCGGTTCCAAGGCAATACTGCCTACTTGTCAGTCCAGTTTCTTCTGACTAGTTGAACTCTGAAATTACTTGGCATTGCACTGAGGTCACGCCATGTCTCTTTGGATGGGTGCACCGGTATTCACTGATGTACCTGTGGATTCTGTGGCTTAGCCTGATCATTAACTATGCTTTTGGCTACTTCTTTCTACTGACTACTTCCTACCATTTTTTTTCTTTATCACTCTCCCTAGTGCACCAAACCTGTCTACAGGCTGAATTCAAATCAAGACTAATAACTAGGTTTTATCATCCATATGTCATAAAACTGTGGAACAGCAGTCAGTGGGTTGTTCAATCTATGTTCCAAGAAGGTACACTATAAAAAAACCCCACCTTTTTCTACAATTACTGCATCTTCTCCGCACTCAGGGAAGATTGCAGCAGTTCTCCCTGCTTACTGCTTGATTGAAAGCATTTGCTTCTACTATACATGGCCAGTTCTTCCATTACTCTTCCTCTCTACTTTGCTTTTCAGATTTCCCCAAGTAGTGAAAATCATTAACCCAGGAAAATACACCAGGAGCAAGAAAAGGATAGGCTGGTACTTCTCTTAGAACTTTTCCTTATAAATTTTATCTTTATGGTTATAATATATCCAGTGGTCTCTCTAAGAACACGGAAGGCAGAGGCAGTTTCTTGTAGTAGGACAAGACTCTAGTATCCCACTTTCTTCAGAGGAATCTTTCAATATTCATCTCTCCAACCCAATGACTTTTGCATTTCCTCCCCCAAGCAATCCTCCATGCAATCTCCCAGTCTCTTGGGTGATGTTCCATTTAATAGGATATTATGCAAATCAAACATTCCGTATTTTCTTTCCTCAACGTTATAAATGCCCGAGCTATTTATTTAGGTCCATAGGAGGTATTTACACTTAATCTTAAAATTGGGGTTTTAATTGTGAATCCCAGCCTCACTGTAGAAATTTAATCTGAATTCCAACTAATGGACAATTAAGTCTAGTGACATACAAAATCCCTGGTCTGACCATTTCTAATTCCCATTCTTCGACATGTGTTTCCTCAGCATACTAACTTGTTGAATACTGTTCTGCGGTAGTATGAGCTACATACAGATTGTGGAAACTAATTTTCTAAATTTTCAGCTTCCTGGGGTCACATATATGCTTCAGCTGTCTCCTAACTCCTCAGCAAGGCATCAGCTGTGTTAACTAATGATCAGCGACATCAAGGAGATTTTGATACACAAGACAGAAGAGAGTACTCGAAGTGTTGACAAAATCCAACTGGTGTCTATATAAAAACCTGGGAAAATCAGACTGCAAATGGCATAATCCTGTACTCTCCCATTAAGTAGAGGTGCCTAATTTCTTCTTTATGACTGTATATTCATAAATCAAATACCTAAAAATTCATTTCAGTGTAACTGTTCAAAAATACACGGTATCTGATTTCTGTACACAAGATCTATTCTTTAAACTCTATTCACAAGAATAACATCTTTAGTCAAAACATGAATCATGTGAAACTTTTAAATTGAGAGTTTCATTTTGCCATTAATGAGCATGTCCAGCTCCCGAGAACTTCAATACTGTAAACGAGGACAAAATGTATCCCTTAAATAATTAAATGTGAGTCGCATTCATAATAAATACTGTAATTTAAAGTTTGCTCTACAACTATTCAGTGTCAATCAATATCACACTTGCTCGGCAGAAACAGATATTATGTTACTATTAATGTCTTGCTATTGCTATTCTCTACATTTAATAGTCACAGTTTAACAATATCGCGTAAGGAGCAACGGCCTCAATTGGTTTTACCAGGCATTTTTATTCAAACTCCGAAAATACAAAGCAAAAATCTCTTGTGCTGATACACAGATACTGTAATCCGGAACAATTTGTTCTGGGTTTAATGTAAACTTTTAACTGAAGCACAAATCTTCCATAGGATTTCGGTGTGTAAATCTATCGTTTAAACTAAACAGAAATGACTTTGAGTGATGGCTTCTCTTAACGTTAAGGGAGTGCTTACCTCTCTCGCTTTACTTTGTACATGGCAGGCCTCCAAAACTCCTACTGTTAAATCTGAATTAAGTAGCCTTAATATGTATGATATTTAACATTTTCAGAAGCTATGCATTAAATCTGTAGTCTAAAACTTCTAGTTAAGAAATGAATCCAACACTTCAGGGCTTTAGACTCACTTCTTTATCTTTAATTCCTCTTGCCAAGTAGATGCTTAAGTGTAAACTGTATAAAAGTTCCCATCACCTGGTTCTGTTTCTGCAAGATTAGTGAGGTAACATCTTAGTCTGAAACTGATCTTTTTATTCCACAGCTTTTTAGTCTCTGAACTCAATGGCTTGTATTAAATATTGAATAGGAATAATAAGTTTTAATTTTTAAAGACATTAAATACTCTAAACAAGCTGGTTACGAATTGTAGAGTAACTTTGTCACCAGCTTAGCAAATCCAGGAAAGTATCACAATAGTCTTCTATATGCATGATTATAGATGTTTGCTACGTTATCAATTTCTGAGAACGTGTTCATTTCTTGAAATTGAATTTCTTCTTAACAATGTGAAATAAAAAAAAAAAAAGAGTGACTGAACTCCTAATTACTCACCCAGCACCTTGCCACTACAGTGCAAGTCATACTAACCCTTCAGGTACGACTCTGCCAAGTTGTTTACATATTCTGAACACGTATAATATTTAACAATGATGTTTTAATAAGAGTTACTTTCTTAGTTGCATCCCAAAGAAGTGGATTCTTTCCTTCCTTAATATTACTAAAGACTATGATATAATTGAGGCATCAATGGAGATTGAATACTATGGCCATGTCTTTTTAGTCATTTATTCATGTTTCTGCTTTAGATCAAAAGTGATGGAAAAAGATAGACAAAAGCTCAGTGGACAGATTAAATGTTCTATTCCATGGATCACTTTAAAGACATCAAGCACACCCCAGGATGCTATAAAGGGGATCGCAACTATGTTTTTAATAGGGTCCAAAGTAAGGATGATGAAAAAAAGTTAAAATCTTAGTGTGAAGTAACAGCAAGATAAATAAGACCTTGCAATTTGTGCACAGCTGTTAATGACAGTTCAAAGGAAATTAGAAAGTGACATTTTGTCAACTCTACTAAAAAAATGAAGCTTTAACTTTAGTAGCGTGGGGTAGGTTGATCTTCACTGGCCACTAGGTGCCCACCAAGCCGCTTTATCACTCTCCCTCCTCAACAGGATAGAGGGAAAAAATAAAACAAAAAGCTCATGGGTCAAGATAAGGACAGGGAGTTTATTTACCAATTGCCATCACAGGCAAAACAGAATTGACTTAGGGAAATTAATTTAATTTACTGCCAATTAAACAGAGCAGGATAAAGATAAATAAGAACAAATCTAAAAACACTTTCCACTCATCCCTCTGTTCTCCCCAGGTTCAGCTTCACTCTGGACTTCTCTACTTCCATCCCCTGAGCAGTACAGGGAGACGGGGAATGCATTGCAGTGAGTTCATCACATGTTGTCTCTGCCCTGCCTTCCTCCTCACACTATTCTCCTGCACCAGAATGCAGACTCTCTCAAGGGATACAGTCCTTCACAAACTGCACCAGTATGGGTCCTTCCCAGCGGTTACAGTCCTTCAGGAAAGGACCTGAAGGGTCTCCCATAGGGTCATAGGTCCTGCCAGGAGCCTGCTACAGCATGAGGCCTCGGCAGGTTGCACCTTCCTTCAAGGCACATCCCCTTGTTGTGTCATGGGGTCTACTACCTGCAGCAGTGGGGATATCTGCTCCACCATGGACCTCCACGGGCTGCAGGGGGACAACGTGCATCACACCATGGTCTTTCTACTCCACAGGCTGGAGGTGAATGTCTGCTCCAGCACCTGAAGCACCTCATCGCCCTCCTTCTTCACTGACCTTGTTGCAAGCATAGTTGTTTCTCTGACATTTTCTCACTCCTCGCTCTCAGGTGCTATTGCACAGTATTTTTTACCCTTTCTTCAATATTACCACAGAGGCACGGTGATAACACTTGTTACTGACAGGCTCAGATTTAGCCAGCAGCAGATCCCTCTTGCAGCCAGCTAGAAGTGACATTGCTCGACATGGGGGCAGCCTCTGGCATCTCCTCGCAGAAGCCACCCCCGTAGCCCTCTCACTAGCCAACTTTCTCACATAAACCCAACACAAGTAGCTGTGAGGATATGTGATAACAAACGATACAAGAAGCGGTGAAGGTAGAGAAGAATGTTTCTATATTAAACTAAGGATAACATTATGAGGAAAATGTTATGCTCCTCCCACAGGACAATTTATTGTACACTACGCATCAGAAGATAAACCTAAAACTACATTTCTCACTATTTACTCTCAGCATCGCAACAGAGGGCACACTACCTGCTATTCTCTCTAAGCAAAACCTTAAGGCAAACTGCGAAAGCAAAATATTCTCAATGCTGAAGACTATCTTAATACCCATTTTCCATATAACTGCTGTCATCCTAACAACGTATTTCCAACTGTGAGAACACAGATAGCTTCCCGCAGAGCTTCTAATCTCAGGGCCATTTTGCAAAGCAGCCAGGAGGATGTGCTAGTGTAATGAGAAAGCTGGTAACTACTGCCTAGAGATATAACACTTTATGTCTGCTCACTTCTCAAGCTCTTTTGGCTCAAAACAGGGATCCTAGCTTGGCTCCTAAATCATTCCTTCCCCAGATACCAACACATTACTCTCACACCAGATAGCTTAACTTACTGGCTGCCTACAGAACCCCTGAGATCCCTTTTAATTATATACAAAACTAACATACGAGGTCCATAAAACACTTCCAAGTCATTCAAGACTGCTAACTACCTGTATTTGAAGTGAACATGATTACATTTGGATTAAGTTAGCACTTATGTTTACACTGCGAGTGAACACAAAATACATCAAAGATCAAGGGCAACTAGTATGCACAAGGTTTCACAAAGGACTTCCAAGTTAGTGTCCCAGATTTGCTTCATTTAAGACACAACATAGTAGTATTTTGGGGAAAAGATCCTAAAGCGCGTAAAGAGAGGATGCTATTTCAGTACTTTTCCCCCCACCTCAATAAGTTAAAAAAAAAAAAAAAAAATCTTCTTTTTGCTTGACATAATTTCCCTGTGGCATTGTGCCACCTCCACATGGCCATCCATAACTCTTCTCCTGCTTGAAACAATCTCCAACATGCCACTCTCATTAATGACTGAGATACCCCCTGATGGTGCTTAACATTTAATAGTGCTAGAGCTCCACGTTTGCCCAAACAACCTTTTCCATTTACCTTACCTCAAAGGCGTTCTAATTTTTCTTCAGAGACAGAAATCCTTTAAGCCCATTGTATCCTTAGGCTACAAATTTACTGAGATTTAGGTTTCCAATAAGAGTGCTGAAATGAATGCCACCTTCTCATTTATGAATCAATTTTTGCCCATCGGCTTTTCAGTGTTATTACTTTTTATTTTATTTTACTCTCAGAGAATTTCAGGAATACATACATACACACACACAATGTTGGGGGATGGGGGAAAAAAGGGAGCACAAACTTAATATCAAAAACGAATAAAACATGTGAGACATTCTCCTCAACGTATCCAAAATACAGAACATTCACATACAACGTAGTCACAGCTACAGTATCTTTCTCATCTTCAGGATTCTTTTTTTGATCATCAGCACTTACCACAAAGGCAAGTATGCTATTTCTTAGCATCATGCTCTATGTTTCTTCTATACAACGCTAGTGAGGGGTTAAAGCAGCACTCTTCTTTCATGCACCACAAGTCAACTGACACTGTCATCCACCTTTGATGCTTAGCACATTTTTGGTCTCAATGAAGACAACACCGTACTTTGCAAAATTCTTTAAAAAGTGAGTAGCGCAGGAAAATAAAATTATTTGCCTGAACTAACTAATACTCCAGTGCACCTCCTTAGTAGTTAAACTTCAAACAGATGAAGTAATAAACTGAATGGTTTAGAAAACTTAAGTTTCAAGAATCATGACTTTCAAATCACTGACTTCTAAATTCCGTTTTATTTTAATAGTGTTATGACTGAAATGAATATTGAACGTAATGTAAAACCCAGCAGGCTAAGCAATTCTAATTAGGGAATTATGTGGTCATGGTCATGTATCAGGTCTAGATAAACTATAATCCAATTTTAACTGCTTGCTGGGAGTCAGATGCTATTCTTGCTGTATGGCTTAGAATTCAGTCTATTTGAGGAATATCAAGCAGATCAAAAGATGGAATTTCTCAGAAATTAGCCTATCATAGCAGAACTCTCCTTGGCTACAGAAACAACCCATGTAAAAAGAGAATTACCGTACTAACCAAGCAACGTATTTGCTAGACCCTAATGGTACACACGAATTAGAATTTCAGCTGCCTTTATGACAGCTGTAATAATACCTTTAGTTACATCATCTTATCGTAAGAAATTATTTAGAAACAAGAATACATTCAGTTGTTGGGAAGGGAGGAATCTTGAGAGTTTATGAGCTACCTAGCAAGCTCAAACAACTGAGCAGAATCTTTCTGGAAGTGAGGCATTTGGGAATTTACCTCTGGAAATTTTTTTGAAGAGACAGCAAACATCTTCCAGGTTAGCAAAACTATGACGCTAACAAAAACAATGACATGGAGTTCAATGTCACCTATATATATAGATGCTTAAAGGACACTCCTGATCAATGGGTGACTAGGTCCCAAGCGACTGCATAAATATTGAGACACTGACTCATAAGATGTACAGTAACACGAGTCAAGGCTATCTCTTAATGCCACCAAACCTGGCACCCTGACCACACTGCTCCACTTTTATCTTATTCCCTGTTGTGGTTTGGTTTTTTTCTCATGTCTTTATTCTCCACATTGTATTCTACATCTGGATTTCCAGCTGCAGAGACAGAAGGTAGAAGTTGTATAAGCAATTGTGGACTTTGACTCCTAAACATGCCTTGTAGTCAGATTAAGAAAAAGAAAAGGGGGGGAGGGGAAATCAAAGAAAACCAAAATAAACTAAACCAAAAGCCCTCTCAAGAGTGCTGTTGCTTGCATTTCAATAACAGATCTTGCATAGCAAACATCAGGAAAAGCCATTTTCAAAGGTTATCTGAACTCATGTTAAATAGTTGACTATTCAACCAAGTGAAAAATAGATCCAAAGGATGAAATAATAAAGCACCAGGGACAAAAAATACACACGCTATTTAGCAGAGAATGAGACTCTCTATAATGGAAACATAAGCAGAGTCTTTTACAGTTCTTTGAAAAAAGTGATTGCAAGCAAAGCCTTGTGAAACATCAACGTATTCTCTGACAGCTGTTTACAATATTTCCTTTTAAGCTGTTCACAGTTGTATGTCAGGGCAGTAATTTTAGAAAAAAAATAAAGACCTGAATGCTTTTCCAGATACAGGCATGCAATAAAAATACACTCACCTGGAAATAAATGTAATGGTATTGTTGGGGGGAACAAGTTTTGCGCAATGTGAATTGAAAGGCTAATCCTTGAGTATTCTAAAATGCATTTTTCAGGTTTAGATATACATTATTTAATATTCAGAATTCATTTTCATAGTTTCTGGATAACACATTCAGAATGGCAATATATTACAGTTGAGAGAAGAAAAAGGAAAAGAGAATATAGTACAAAGCATCTATGTGTCTCCTGATACTTCTCTACCAAAAAAAAACCCAACAAACCACAAGTATGATAACCCAATATTTTTTGTTCAGATGAAGGAAGAAAGTGAGATTCTTATAGTAACGTGTTTAAGACTGTGGTGGTTTAATGCTAGTTGGGTATGAAACACCACAGAACCACTCACTCACTCCACCCTCGTGGGATGGGGGAGAGAATCAGAAGGGGAAAAGACAGGAAACTCATAGTTTGAGATAAAGACAGTTTAATCAGTAAAGCAAAAGCAGCACACGTTTTGCTTTGCTAGACAAGGAACCCATTCACTGCTTTCCATCAGTGGGAAGGTGCTCAGCCATCTCCAGGACAGCAGAGTTCTATTACATAAAATGGTTACTTGGGAAGAAAAACACCATCATTCTAGATGTGCTTCCTTCCTTCCTTCTTCCCCCAGCTTTATATGCAGAGCATGACATCATATATTGTTCACTTGGGGTCAGCTGTGTCCCCTCCTAGCTTCTTGTACACCCTACTCACTGCTGGGGTGGTGTGAGAAGCAGAAATGGCTTTGACTCTGTGTGAACACTGCTCAACACTAACTAAAATAGAATCACAGAATCGCTATGGTTGGAAAAGACTTTTAAGATCATCAAGCCCAACCATTGTCTACTCTACCAGGGCCACTACTATACCATATCCTTGAGCACCAAGGATCTAAAACATCCCTGTGTTACCAACGCTATTTCCATCAGGAATCCAAAACAGAGCCTCATACTAGCTGCTGTGAAGAAAATTCAGCAGAGGTCATTCGGAACCTGCAAGAGCTTGCATTGCACAAAGCAGATTTGCAAATGCTACTATTTTTCTTCCCAGTCTCTCTCTTACTTACATGGAAAGTAAAACCTGACACTGTGGAAGTGCTTTATTTGAAAGGTATAATTAGAGCCCTTGTAAGGAGCTGACTTAGACTCTCTATAGCTTCTTCATGTAAGAAAACAGGAATATGATCTGTGCTTAATAGATTCTAGTTTCTTGCTCCTACCTCTCCCCGCTGACCTTAATATAGGTGAGACACGGCTTATTATCTTTGGCTTTATGAGACAATAATATTCTTGTACGCCACTAAGACCGCTTGTTTTCCTCGATGGGAAACACTTATAGAATAATACAGCTCTTTTAGAAGGACGCTTGCAGTTCCACATGGAAAGATTTTGTTGAGGAAGTAAAGGCTTGAACAAAACCTCTGGTGGAGGCAGTGGGAGAACAGCACTTCTTTCAGCACAGGTCCTGTTCTGAAATCATATACACATTCAAAACATTACTTGCTCAAAACTTCAGTATGTATAATTAAGATGAGTTATGACATCTTCTGCCAAAATTTCTCACATATATCTGCATGGTAATGTCACAAAGTTAGTATCTGACTAATTTCTCTTACATGCAAGTATGAACTAGATAGACTAGAGCATCCTCAGGAAGACAGAAACTGAGACAGTGGAGAAATAAAAAATAAAAGAATATAGGGTAGATTAAAAACTGACCATAACATTTTAACTGGGATGTCCACTGATGATAATGAGTATTTATTGAATAGTACTTTTTTCTGAGGTTATTTTCCTAGGTTAACTAGTCTAAAATACCATTTGTGATGAGTTGACCTTGGCAGGCTGCCAGACACCCAACCCAGCTACTCTCTCACCTCCCCTCCTCAACAAGACAGGAGTTAAAATAAAATAAAAATGCTCATGGGTAGAGGTGAAGATAAGAAGATTGTAAATAATTATCACAACAGGCAAAACAGGCTTGACTTGGGGAAAATTAATTTAATTTATTACCAACTAAAATAGAGCTGGGTGGTGAGAAATAAAAGTTTAAAAAAAAAAGTAAAACCTCCCCCTTCCTTTTTTTCCAGGCTCAATTTCACTCCTTTGTTCCTAATTTGTAGATAAACCTGCACTGGTGTGGTCTTCTCCAGGGGCTGCAGGAGAGTCCCGCTCCAGTACCTGGAGCATCTCTTCCCCCTCATTCTCTCATCTTGCTGTCTGCAGGGACGCTTCTCTTCTCTCAAAATCTTCCTCGCTTCTCACTGTCAGGCAACACTTTTTACCCTTTCTTAAGTACATTTTCCCCAAAGAGCCACCACCATCGCTAAGCGGCTCAGCCATGTCCTGCAGCAGGTCTGCTGGAGCCAGCTGACACCAGCTGTGTCCAACTCCATCCTCTCCTTACAGAGGCCACCCCTGCTGCCAGTGCCTGGGCACCAAAACCAAATACATCTCCATATAATACTGGAAGTCATATCCCATATGTTTAAAAGAAAAAGAAGGGGGAGAGGGTGTGTAAAAACTAAGAGGAGCATGAGGTTGAAAAATAAATTACTATTTAAAAGTGCACATATTTGTTTTACAGCATAGAGCCAGGCTGAGCAATGACAGAGATTTTTTTCTATGTAGTTTTAGAGAATTTTTCACATATTGTTCTGATTTACAGTCAAGATTAAACACGAAAAATGAAATATTTATGTTTTTTAAATCTAGTTGGAACACTTGAGCCAGAAAGGTTAAAAAAGTTCAGGGAACAATCACAGAAACAATTTAAGGCCATGATTTATGTAGCAGGTTCAGAGTGATAATGAACAAAGCTGCTAATCAGTGCCCACAGATATTAGATAATAAATTCAGTAGGATGAAATGGGTATTTGTAGTGCAGCAAACGTTAGTCTAATGATTGAATTAATCTTAACACAGAGAAATTCTTACATGCAAAATTTGTAACATGCTAATGAAGATAAAAGTGGTAGGTCTTCTTTACCCTTATGAATTGAAAGTGTTATTCAGGAAGAGGTGAAAGGGCATCAAGTGGTAAAGTTTTATAAGAGACATATAAAAAGATCTGAGCGAACAGGAGATGGAAATAGATAAGGTACTCGTTCTTTATTACTCCTCATATGGCTGAATAGAAATTATTTTATTAGTACAGTGTATCAAAGAACCTACTATGCAAAACAGATCTGGAAATAACCAAAGTGCTTCATATGCGGATGATCATTCTGGTGCTTCCTAAAACCACATTTGTTGGATAAGGAGGAAAATTCATCTGTGTCTGTGCAGACATGGCCGGAAGTTTAGAACTCTATGCTAACCAACTTCTTATTTCCGATCATCAAACAAATGTGCTGACAAGGATAACCAAGGACTACTTGCCTGCAAAGGCAGAATCTTGAAAAAAACAAACAAACAAACAAAACCTCAACAATGAAAATTATTGCTTTTCTCTCCTTTAGAAAATGTCTAGCTCCTATCACGAGGCACAAGCAGCTATTACAGTAGAAAGTTATTTTCAAGTTGCCTGCAGTTTGGCCCTTTAAGACACAGATCAATGGTCTAGCCTAACAAACCTTTCAGAAGGCAGATTATCAGCAAAGCTGATACTCAACTACAGAATGAAATTTAAGATTATTTTCAATTATTTATTTTCGTTTTCTTCTTCTAACTGCTTATCTCTCAGCTATTTTAAACTGGGACTTTACTGAAGTATCATCAGGAGACATACAATTATCAACACCAATCCATCTTTTTGATTGTAACTGGCTGATTCAAATGATCAAAGCTGTGGAACAAACTCCATCAAAACAAAAACACTGTTAACGACTTAGGTGGACACTAAATCCAAGTTTGAAGTCACTTATCTGTTTCAGTAGAAAAGAGATTTGAATTTTTTCATCCAGTAAAATAATTTAAATGATACAATTTTTGAATCTGTTTTAAGAACTAATATATGCCAAATTTATTCAAAAAACAAACAGTATGTTGTTATCTTTATCATTAAGAATGAATATCTGATTCCGTATGCCTGGTGCATTAAAGAAGTTCATTTGCATATGACTTATACTTTTGTATCAGATGTACTGAACAGAATGTACGGAAATTATATACATTTGAGGAATCAATACTACATATTATATTAAAAAATAATAAAAGAACAAAAAACCCACAATAACTTGTTCTTCTATTACTGCTAGTGTGAGCAGAGATGTGCAATAGCTAAATATTTTCTAAATACATTTCAGAGGTCATTGCTATCTGCTCTCAAGCATTACATCTGGTACCGTGACAGTTTAACACCGTTGGCTAGTCTGGACATGCTCCTCAGATCTCACAGCCTCAACCTAATTATACAGATTTTAATGGGCAGTCAGAGTAGGAAAGTAGAACACTGCTGTCAGTGAACTGCCAGATTTATGAGATGCCACGTACCTTGTAGGAGAACACAACATTGAGTAGGCTGGCATCTAGCAACTGGCAAACATTTGACAAGACCAAAAAGGAAAGAGGCTGAATTAAGGAATATGACACTCATCTTTTCCCCCAACTAAGCACTCTCTTTCTCAATTGGAGTTGTTTTCCAGTTAGCTTTGGAATTTCACAGTCTTCTGACAACAAGCAGTCTTCCCTTCAAGTTTGTTCAGTTGACAGAATGATTCATGGACATTTTTGAGCCACAAATAAAACAACTTTCTGACTTTTGAGCAGCACAGAGCTGTTCCAGAATGTTTCAATGTACGTGGAAGAATTACCTATACCAAGTTGGCTCCCTGGCACTTCATTTTCCGTATATCACGCCTACCCTGTTGTGCATAATCTATCCAGCTGGCAGTTTACCTGACATCTTCCAAGACATTCCTTTCCCTGTCTGTCCAGTAACATCAGTCTAATCTCTCTTTCTCTTCTTTTCCTGCATTTGCGCAACAGAGTAGGCAATATGAACAGTCACTTCTGGACCTGCCCCACTGAAAAATGCACTCTATCTTATTACCAACCCGAACGTATTGATTTCTAAATGTAAGACATGAGATACAGACAGACATCAATATACAGTGCTACCGGGATTTATTCTTCTAGTGTGTGAAGATCCACAACAGTTGAACTAAATTAGACAAGAGAGTAGAATGTACTTTTAGTCAAACAAGCAAGCAAGCGAGACATACAGACTTACAAAAGGTCACAGAGTACGTTCCTTTAAAAATGAAAGACTGTGGCCCACGAGTCTCTTTTGTACTAAGATATCTTTAAAAGGATCAAATTGTTACTTCTTAAGGAAAACTTTTATTGTGTTTTTATAAAGATTTATTTTTATTTATCCTTGCATGTTCCTGTGGAACCAGACGATTGCTCTTAAGCCAAAAAGTGAACACGGCGTGCAAAGTAACTTACTATGTGTCCATTTTAGAATTCTTCATTAATTTTGGCTTACCTAGACTTCTCTCGAAGTATAACTTTTTCACAGTAATGTCATCACAGTTTGAAAAATAACATGGATAAACTCAAGAAGTGTCTCTAAAGTCATCCTTTTCATTCTGTTCCACTTTTTTTTCACATGACCTCTTCTGCCATTTACAGAAAGTAGCTCCAAAATGCTGTCTGACTTTCAGAATAGAAAGCGAATAACAACACATTTTTTTTAACACCAAAGTATTTTGTTATTCTGGAATGCAAGACTCATACGCTAGCGACTTAAGCGCACATAACGTATAATTAGGGCTAAAGAGACTATTTTTATTAGGTTTCTTAGAGGTACACTGGCTAGGCATCCTATGCCTAACTCAGCAGCCCATATATTCAGAAACAGAGCTTTGTGAGCATAGGCACCTACCTAGAATTTCTTGCAAACATGACTGTAAGAGTCTGATCAGACTGCACAGAGGACCAACAGAACATAACGCCTGATGCATCACGTTATTTTTAATGATGGTCATATTTATGATCAGTCATGTCATCCTGTAAATGCTGAGGGGAAATTGGGTAGCCAAAGGTCAGTATCATTAGAAAATACCTAGATTATCTTAACATCTCTGTACCCTATCTCAAGTGGTATATGTATGCATGTCAGTATGCATAGATGTGCATATATTTATCTTTTACAGCTGGCACAGTGACCTATATTCATCTAGAACATGTGTTAGCTATTTTCACTCTTCTGCAAGAAGTATCATTAATATGTCTCCAAACAGTGTAGTTGCTCATGTGAATAGAGATTTGTATTATTAGCTTTCTGTTTACAGTGAAAATATATTATTTTCATTCATAATGAAGCAATGATAAAGGATATGTGTATATAGTATTAAAAAATAATTTTTTTTAAAAAATAGACCCAGAGTAATGGCACAAAGCAATTATCTCATACCATTCCATTCATTTTTCATGAAAATAAATACATAAACTGTAAAACTATCATTCCAACAACTAATCCACTGTGGAGTGGATGATTATTTTTGCGTCATTTGGTTCCTCTTCTGAATGATTCAAGGAATGTGCAGTTAAATCAGCTGAAAAAGGCAGCAGTGCAGGGAAATTTCTGATTACACTTTTAATTTCACAAGCTAACCTACAAATGACTTTAAAATTGCTGATAACATTACAGTACTGCTAACCACCTACACACTCTTATTGAAAGACTGTAGCTACAATCCATTAGTTAATGACTATGCTGTGCTTGCCAGATCACATTCACACTCACAACAACTAGTAAGAGGCTGAGTCTCAAGGGCCTTGCAATAATACTATCAATTAAAACCAGCATATTTTGTGACATTTATGCAAATCCAGTGCATTTAAAAAAATAAATAATTTCAAAACACTCGCATTGATTTCTCTACTGAAAATAAAATCTATTTTGTACGCCTTTGCGGTGTTACAGTATTAAGTCTTTGGCAATATTGAAATACGCACTTGCATACTTCAAGTACATTTTAAATTGCAACAGCTTACATGTTTTCACTAATAAATTTCTTTCCCTTAAATTCAGTAATTGACCTCTGCTCCTCAACAGAAAAAAAAATAAAAATTTGTTAATATCCAGTAAAAAAAGCTTGTCAACTATTCCATCACACTGCACTATCAGTCATACATATATATTACAAGAGTAAAAATGGAGGACACGTACAGTGATAAAAGTGAACACCATAAGGTTTTTTGATTAAAAAAATATGTAATGATTATAAAGTTGAGAAGGCTTTCATGTTTTTCCAGTTATTTTAGGCAGAGTAATAATTTATAACTGATGCTTTTATTTGATACAAAAGTATGTCTTCAAAAGCTACCTCCATGACATTCTTCCATACATGCAACTATGCAACGAAATACTTCAGTACTTTTTAGCAAGGATAAAGTAAAAGCAAGAAGTTATTCAATCTTTCTCAATGAACTTAAGCACTTTCCTTAGATCTCAAAGACAACACAGATCTAATCTAAAAGAGTAATTGGTCATATCACCAAGAGAGCAAAAAGAATCTTTCTCCTAAACCGCAGGCACACAGAATTTAATTTCAAGTTTTATCTTGAAAATGACATTTTTCCATGTGTTTTTTTTCAGGCTGAAGAACTTTAAAATCTCTATAAATACACTGGGAATATTTAAGCATGAAGTACTGAGATGGTAGTTCAGTAATGTAAATTTCTTTAAAATGACATGCGAGTTGGCCCAAATGTTACTAAATAAATAACTGCTTTGTGTGTGTGTGTGTGATGTAGCATTGAGTTTATATTGAAAATCTTTCTGCTGAAGCTGCAAAAGTTTCTAACCTTCCTCAACAGTAAAGTGTTATTGATGTCTATTTAATTGATTGCAGATGGGGAAAAAAAAATATATATCTATATATTTCAGCCTTTGACAAAGATTTTGTACACATTTCCCTTTCCTTTCCAAAAATAAATATATTCTAACTTTGGTAGCATATTATTTTACCACATCTGAATGACTTTTCTTCAGAAGGCATGCCTTCACCTTGCAACCAAAGAATAAACAAATGTAGCGAGCTGCACACAGCAAACAAAGTGAGTATTCTATTCTTATTTTCACTCTCTCTACTTACGTTCTTTTAACATATATTTACCTGGATCAGTATGAAAGGGGATAAAGCTTTAGACTAAGAAAAGATTCGTCTGTTATTCCTGTTTCTAGAAAGTTTACTTATATCTGGTTTAGACGGCAAATATCATTTCTTATTTGTTTTCAATCTACTTAATTCATCTCTCCTCCCCGTTCTCCTCTTGTTTAAGACAAACAGATCAAGTCTATGCACAGAAACATACAGCATTGCTTGGGAAGGCAAATATTTGAAAGAAAAAAGAATATTCATTACCTGTATAACAGATATTTTTCAGATCTTATTCAGGTAACCTCCCTTCATATGCACGGATTTCTCCTTAGTTTACAATGAAACAAACATAAAATCCGAGAGAAACGAAAAGACGAAGTCATAACATAATCACAATAAAATGGAAACCTAGTGTCTGGATAAGATTGGTAAAAAATGAATACATTGGTATTCATTAATATATAAGGTCATTTTATATATATATATATATACACCTATATATATTTCTGAATCATAGAATGGCTTGAGTTGGGACCTTAAAGATCACCTAGTTCCAACCCTCCTGCCATAAGCAGGGACACCTCCCACTAGACCAGGTTGCTCAGAGCCTCATCCAGCCTGGTCTTAAACACTTCCAGGGATGAGGCCTCCACATTCCTTAAGATCACACACTTTTTGTACCAAAGGACTAGACTTCCGTATTAGAAAGCAAAAGCTTAACAAGGTATTTGCTTTAAGGAAGGAACTCAATATTCTGTGACTGGATTCCATGAAAGTCCAATATGGACGTTGTTGAAGAGGCAGTCAAAATGCAAAATCCTTACTTTGAGACATACTATTTTTTTTTTAAATGGCATGAGACTTATACTACTTACCAGCCAATATTTGGTGGTTGGTTGGAGGAAGAAAAACTGATTCGAGAACAGAAATGTTATTAGAAATTTTTCTTTAGAATTGTGCTTTAAAAGATAGGATGCTCTAACTTCAATTATACCAAAACAGAGGAAGAGGAAGGTATGTAAATTGGTACTGATATTCAATTACTACTGTAAAAAAATGAGGTAGGAAATTAAAAAAAATGACATTTTCCTTTGAAAAATGTTATGTGCAGGTAGGTAAGAAAGACTGTTAAATCTCCCAAAAAAATTATTCCCTTAGCAACAGGAACAACTGGGATTCATCTCAATCAAAAGGTTGGATTTGTTGGAATAAACTAAATGTAGGTGTTTCAGCTTTCCCTATACACAATGGCAATCCAGTCAAGACAGTCTGGAAAACTATGCCTCTCACATCAAAACAGACACATATGTTTGGTAACTGAATGGCTCTCTAGACTCAATTACAATACTGATTAGGTCTCCACTGACCTACCTCATGGGAGCTCAGACTACCTAACTCAATGAGTCAGATACACGGAGATGTTACGTATGTAAGATCTGCACTCATACCTGTGGTCACCTGAATGTGCTAACTTCTTTTTGAATTCATCTGAACCCAAATCTCATTTCTCCTGCCTAACCACTAGCATGCAATGCCACATTCCCATAGTACCCAAGGTATTTCCATGTGGATGGCAAATGTGAAAGAAGGGAGCACAGTTAACAAGAGGTAGGTAATATTAGTGTACTTCAAGTAGCATCAGATACTTATGTATAAAAAAAATTACTTAAGTCCTATACATCTACACTCTGGAGATAAATTCCATCCCAAACATCTATATGTTTGAGCTCCTATTACACTGAAAAGAAATATGGTAAATGGACTTGAGTGAAATTTAGTCAACATGGTTTAGGTATCTGCTTTAAAAATGGAATGAAAGCTCTAGTCCTCAACAAATCAAAAAGGGAGTTTAGACATTTAGGAAAAAGTTTCGTATCTCTTTGTGTAAGCATGTAAATTCAGGGTTCTGTAATATGGAGTTGAGTTCTATCATTAACGTCTAGAACACATACACCTCTTGGCTACTTACTACAGGTTTCATTCAGAACCTGTGGTAGGATATAGGCACTTCTCTATGGAATTCACTTGATCAGCGTCAGGAACACAAGTGCTTTCCATATATAGCTTCTTCTATAGCCCACACTAAGTACGGGGCTAGAGAGACCACTGGTCTTATTCCTTTATTTTGTTCTTACAAAGCCTATCATGGTCTGTATCTTTCTATGAAAAGAGTGTTTAGTCAACCTGATGATTCTGCCCCTCTACTCTGCTCTGGTCAGACCTCATTTGGAGTACTGTGTCCAGCTCTGGAGTCCTCAACACAAGGACATGGACTTGATGGAGTGGGTCTAGAGAAGAGCCATAAAAATGATCAGAGGGCTGGAGCATCTCTCCTACAAGGACAAGCTGAGGGAGTTGGGGTTGTTCAGCCTAGAGGAAAGAAGGTTCCAGGGAGACCTGATAGTGACCTTCCAGTACCTGAAGGGGGCCTACAAGAAAGCTGGAGAGAGACTGTTTACAAGGATATGTAGCAATAGGATGAGGGGCAATGGTTTTAACCTAAAGAAGGGTAGATTTAGACTGGACATTAGGAGGAAGTTCTTTACTATAAGAGTGGTGGAACACTGGAACAGGTTGCCCAGGGAGGTGGTGGAATCCCCATCCCTGGAGACGTTCAAGGCCAGGCTGGATGGGGCTCTGAGCAACCTGATCTAGTTGAGGATGTCCATGCTTACTGCAGGGGGAGTGGACCTTTAGAGGTCCCTGCTAACCCCGAGCATTCTTTGATTTTATGATTCTGTGAGTTTGTTGTTTTCTTCAAGGGCGTATTTCTGGCTCACGGTCAGTTTGTCATCCATGAGGACTTCCAGTTCTTCTGCTGCAAAAGCTGCATTCTAGTTGATCAGGCCCAAGTCTGTGCTGGTGCAATGAGGTTACCCCTCCTAAATGGAGATATTTCTCTCCTTGAAGCCATCAGCAATTCTAATTTTAGTTACAATTCGTAGCCACTTGAATATTGAAATTAACAATTCTATGCTAAACTTGACACCTGTATTCCACAACTATAATCTTTCTTTTAAACAGCTTAATGTTTGCCATTGTGAATAGGAGCTGCACTGCTAAGACTCCATTAGAAACAGATTGTGAAACATCAGAAAATGTTATCTTAGTACGGATGTAACAGAGTCCTACCTGACAATAGTATTTTCCATTGAATTTCAGAAAAAAACAGCCTCAAAAATCTCAAATATTGCTCCCATAATCACACTACCACATCTTTAAAAGGTGCATTGTTTAGAATATAGTTATCTGATAGAGAACCTAGAATGTCAATAAAGCCTTTCTAATATATTTAACCATTATTAAAGATAGAAGTATTCAATTGTGCTTTTTAGCTTTATTTCCCATCAAAAAATCTCTAAAGAATAGAAAAATCTGTTTCTGTTCTACGTCTAAAAAGTACTGTTAAATAGCATGTTCATGAGACACGTAAAAGTACGCACTCAGGTCAAAACAATGAATGATAAGAGAGAAACTGATTTTTTAAAGTCTGTGATTTAGAAGAGTTTTATTTTTCTTGTTGTTAATATCCAACTTGACGCTGTTGACTATCTTGTTTATCTGTAAGAGTGTTAGAAAGGATTGAATGATTCACTACTCTTTTTTGTTCCAGACAGATCTGGGATCGACATTAAAAAAAACAGACGTTCTCAGGAACAAAAATATTTTAACATTCAAAATACCAGACAGAACTAACCAATTTCTTACAGATCCAAGATGATTTGAACACTAGGTCTAAACTATGGACATTAAACAGTTTATCAAACAAAAGGTGAAAAGTTGATTCAAAGTCAGTAAGCACTGGAATACTATTTCCTCTGATCACTGATGATCATTAAATCAAGGAATCATTCTGAAACATGCTGTAGATACAAGTAGAAGATACACGCTTTTTTATAAGTTATTGGCTAAAATTTCTGATCAGTATTACGCAGGAAGCTGTACTAGACAAAATAGTCCCTTGGGCCTCAAATACCTATCCAGTTCTGGAAGTCAAAGGCTTCCTGTTGACAAAAGGCAGTACAGACTCACAAAGAGATAGACACTGAAGATAAATGTTTTCAGACTGTGAATACAATACTTGCTTTGACACTCCGGTGGGTTAACCTTGGCTGCTGCTAGGTGCCCACCGAGCCTCAGCAAGACAAGGGAAGAAAACAAGATGACAAAGCTCATGGGTGGAGATAAGGACAGGGAGATCACTTATCAGTTACCATCACTAGCAGAACTGACTCAGTCTGGGGAAGATTAATTTAACTTATCACCAATTAAAAACAGAGTAGGATGGCAAGAAACAGGAAAAACAAAACTAAAAACACCTTCCCCCAACCCTTCCTTCTCCTAGGCTCAACTTCACTCCCTCATTCCCTACTTTTCTGACTCCTTCCACCCCTGCCCCTTCCTGCCAAGTTGTGCAGGAGGATAAGAAATGGGAATTGCAGTCAGTTGATAACACTTTGCCACCCCTTCCTCATCACACTGTCACTCTGCTCCAGCATGGGGGTCTCCTCCAAAGAATGCAGTACTTTGCTAACTGCTCTGGCATGGGACCTCTCTATGGGTTACAGGCCTTCAGGAACAGACTGCTCCAGCGTGGGTACCCCAAGGGCCACAGTTCCTTCCAGAAGCCTGTTTCTATGTGGGCTCTTCACAGACTGTCGCTTTCTTCAGGGCATACCTACCTGCTCTGAGGTGGGGTTCTTCACGGGCTGCAGAGAGATCTCTTCTCTGCTGCCTAAGAGTACCCTCTCCTGTCTCCTTCTTCACTGCCCTTGGTGTCTGCACGGTTGTTTATCTCACATTTCTCTTACCCCTCTCTCCCTGCTGCTGTGAGGCTTTGAGCTGCAGTAAGTCTGTTTTGGAGCCAGCAGGAACTGGCTCTGTCTAACACAGGGGCAACCTCTGGTTCCTTCTCACAGAAGCACTCCCTGCAGCCCCTCCTTCTCCAACCTTGCCATGTAAACTCAACACAAACACCAAAGGAAATAAATCACTGGTCTATTTTAGAACACAAGCTTGATTCGAGAAGTCTTCTGTGATGTGAAATTCTAGGCACTGTGCTATGGCAGAGGTTTTACTAGATAATGATAATGCTTTAAAATGTTAAAAAAAAAAAAAATCTATGAATCTCTGCAGTAGATTTGGGCTTACTGTGATAAGAAGAAAAACCTTGTACGAAGATAACTCTTACTGATAGGAGAAAATAACTCTTAGCAATTCCTGAAATCAGTCTTTTGTTTTAGTCAGCAACACTGCAAAAAGCATCCGTGGTTTCAAACTGTCCAAAATATCACCAGCAACGGCACTCACAGGCACCAGCCTTCACCTCATGTACAACCTTTTACTTCCTTTAATCCTCTAATCCTTTTCTTACAAATCTGAATAGTCCCCATGCCTTCTCTAGCCTTTGCAGCTCACAGCTGAGGAACTGCAATTTCTCATCATCTAGCAGCAGCTAGAAAGTTGAGACACATTAGGTGTTCATCACAGAGAGGCAATGGAATATGTTCCCCTTTTGCTGCCCCACCCAATGGCTATGCCATCCTAATTTACGCTCCGATTAGATTTAGTGTATGGAGGGAAAGACAGTTGAACAGGAACAGATGTAGGTAGCATAGTGGCTTTTCTACACCAAGACAATTTTTAAATCCTCACTGTAATGAGGCAGCAAAGAGATGTAAAGAGATAGAAAAACCTCTTATGCATCTCAGATTTTATTTATCTTTTTAAAGAAAAAAAAGTGTGTGGGCTAAGATTGAATTCAGACTTCAGCCCATTTTATAGCTCTTCAGTAGGCTAATTCACCAACTTGACTCCAGTTTTTCTTACTCCTACTTGCCTGTAGCTAAATGTGACAGTGTTAGATTCTGTGTGAGGTATGAACTTGTGTTTAATGAAATGGAGGAAATGACTCAAAGGCAAATGTTCCTATTTCAGTTCACACAGAGTCTCATATTATGAAAACACAAGAATAACTATGGACAGTGATTTATCTAGAGCTGAGCATTAACAGAGCAACGTTTCTTCCTACAGCTTAGGACGTTCAGCTATGGTCTCCAATATTGCCAAGACAAGAAACTTTTGAGGCATTAAAATGAAAGGCAGGATTAAGCAGAGGGTATGCCCTCAAGGTTAAACCATCATCACCTACTGGGTGTAATCACAGTGACACTGTAAAACCAAAGCTCTTTGCATGAAAGGCTTAGCTTCTCCACATGGGACCCTATCATATGACCAAGTGTAATACAAGATGGTCTTGCCATTACTCTGAATTTTAATCATAATTAAACCACCGCCACAGAGATACTCCTACTTATTGCTGGAATTTAATACCCCTGGCATCACTTGACTAAACCACCACGGTATTCAGTTCATTAAAATGTGGGAACTCAGGTATTTATCAGTCACATTTATCCAAATAATTTTTTAATGTACTGGAGATAAAGCTATCCACAAACAGTTTTACTGGTAGACAACGTTATAACATTACTTCCAAGAACACGGAATTGCTTTGGAATTTGTAATTAATAACTTAGAACATAATAAAATATTTCACTTAAAAACAGTGGTTTTCTTACAATCTTTTCTACCGCTCTCTGTTTTTATAAAGCTATTACTTTGTGTTACATAACATATATCAGTACCATTTATTAATGAGGTGTAGAAATTAGGCAAGCATTTACTCAGCTTCATCAACATATATCAGAAAAAATAAATATTATATTTCTGTCTGGTTTTAAACCACTGAAATTATTGCACAGATTCATCCACAGTGTATAGTAGGCTTTCTCCCTAGAGCAGTTCTAACACTCCACTAAATATATGCTGTTCCTCTTTATCTCTTTGAAGAAAAATGAATCACATCCACAGCTTGCAGCTATCAAAATGTGATTTATCAAGTGTTTTCATGAAAGTGAATTTTTCCCCTTCTTTACACTAGGAGGCACATTCTTCCTTCATACAGTTCTGTCGCACAGTTCTGCCGCATAAAACCCTTAGATACGTTAACAATTCCAATCTAAATTTAAGTCCTTGACAACCTTTACTAAACCACAGGGAAACATGAATTCTAAGCTAATAAGGTGGTTTTGTTGTTTGGGTTTTGTTTTTTTTTTTAATTGCAATGAAAACCACACTCATATTGATGAAAAGTAACATTCTGCACCGAACTGCTGGCAAACAAGAACAGTTTTCTTTTGAGTAATCACTGAAGAAATAAGTCACATTAAAACACATCAGACAGCTGTACACTTTCAAGATAACTGACTATAAGAATACATTTGTGTTAGAAATGCACTTTCTGATATGCATATTTAAAGCATTAAAAAGCAGGATTTTTGGTCTATAAAGTCATACTAGTAAATACAATTTTACAGTGATTTTTTTTT
>VWZK01003710.1:227915-240058 GCA_013396935.1 Baryphthengus martii | reverse complement strand
TCACTTAGTGTGGGACAACAGAAATTTTATAAACCAGAAATCTTGGTTAAAAATGAATTTTGAAATACTCCAGAAATCTGAACTGGTGCCAGACAACCTATATATTTTCTTTTAATAGATGTAATTAAAGAATAAAAGAAAAACTAGTTTTCTCCAAAAAAGTATCTTTCTCTTTTTAGAAAAGAACATTTTCAAGTCATTTGATATAGCATTTTATTCAATCCTTAGGAGGGAAATTATTACTTAGTGTTACTAATAAAAATAGGTTGGAACACCAAGTTTTTAATTTAGATTAATGCTAGAATTTTTTTGTAGTCTTAAAAAATGCTTTAGAAAAAGATAAATACATACAAGTTTTATTAGCTTCATTGTAAACACAACGCAATTATTTAATTTTTTTTTTGCACAGAAGAAAGTTCCCACAGCAAGAAATACTGGGGAAAAGAGGGGTCAAAAATATTGGCATGTTTTTAAGAATTCAGTACAAAAGTAATGAAATTACATTACCTCAATGCAGAGAAAGTACAGAAAAGGTAGTAAGAAATCAACTTGATTAATTCACAAATTTCTATGACTTGAAATTCAGAAAGAAAAAGCACAAACCATGATAATTGGATAGAATTAGTAAGGATTAATGTACAAAGTAATGCAATCTTGTAAGGACAGAATAGTAACGTAGGGCACAGAATGAGATACAGCTGGCAAAGAAAAAAAAAAAGAATTAAAAATCACTGTATAAGTACACTGATAAAGAGGAGGAGACAGGTAAGGACAGTTCATTACTCAAAAGGGAAAGAAAGCTTTGAGTATATGAGGCCACCAAAGCTGAAAATTTCAATTACTTCTTTTACTTCAGTGTTCACTAAAATTGTATTTTGAACATAATTACTACTAATGACAGAGCACTAACGCACAGCTAGCTGTGATATTTTCTAAGAAACTCCCCTAAAACCCTCAGTCAGATAAAAATCAGACCCAGGGCATTAGGTAACGTAACCTCAAAGTCAATTGCAGCTATACTTGATAACTTTTTTAGAAGAGATTTGATTTAAGAAAACTGGAAGAATACAAAAGCTGTGACTCTAATCATAACCAAGGAGAGAAATGACAAAGAATCGCTCAAGACGAGTCAGAATGTCAGGCTGTTTCTAGGAGCTATGAATAGGAGCATCATCTTTTAAGATATGTGAAATGATGCTCTAGTTCTCCCGTTCATCAACTTCAACTCTTTGTCTAGTTTTAGACACTGAACTACTAGTAAGAGGCTGACTTTTTCCTTTTAGATCTCAAAAGACTAATAAAAATCATGAACGTCTGAAAATCTTAATCTACAAGAATAGACAGAAAAAAAATATTGCGCTGCTTAATCTACAGAGAGCAAAACACCGAGGAAAACACAGGACAATAAAAGGTACTTCTGAAGGTGACCTAAGTCACTTTCTTATTCCCAAGATCAATTCTGTCTGTCTCACCCTACAGTGAGATACTCCATTCGGAAATACTTTTTCAAATATATGCAAAGAAGCAAAAGAAGAGAGTGAATCTCTAAAAAAGAAACAAATATGCTGCTCTTTTTCTCCAATGTGGATTTGTCTAACTTTTTCTTAGAAAGCTCCATCAAGAATGACATCTGTATCCTCAAACTCACTGTGTCAAAGGGAAATAGATTAAATAAACTCTTAACTATCTGTAAGTTTTATGATTCTTAAGTATAGTGAACGGAAGAAGAGCTATCCACCATGAGAAAAATTAATTTGTTATATCTTCTGAGTAATATAATCATATTTTATTTTCCTCGACATCAAGGAAAACAGAGTAGTACAAAAAGATCACTAATAAGGTATATATGGATTTGTTGAAAAAAACCTGTGGCACATCTGTCACACTGAACATTAAGCTTCGCTTAATTCTTGTTAAAGCATCAATGAGAAGATGACAATATGCTACCTGTTAAATTATGTTCGTGAACCAGCATTTTAAAGTAAACTTCCTCCTGGCATTCATTAACAGAAATGCCACAGTGAGGATAAATAGAGCTAGGAGAGACAACTCTAAATTTAATTGCGTAAGTATCTAAAACAGTGAAATAGCTCTTACTTAAGAGTCATTTTTCTAGGAAATTGGGCACACATAAAACAAGGGCATAAGAACAGAGGTGTACTGCAGCATCCTAGTGAAAGAATGATTGAACTTTCCTTAAGCCTTATAGTCAATGTAGTCTACACCGAAGAATTTGTATTTGCCTATTTCTTCCTAAAGAGTCAAAGTTGGATTTTTTTTAGGAGTTGTTTTTTTTTAAATTGCAGAATACACATAACCAGTCATATTCTAAGAATTTATAAATACTCCAAAACAACTTGAGCTACTTATGAACAAAATAATATTGAAAACGATTGCTATAGTAACGTTAGAAGTCTGCATGAGCTTAAAAACAAGGAAACAAAACCATGTAAGATTTTTTATCAGAACAAGCTTAAAATGTATTTGTATGCAAAATGAAGTACAAAATGTACTCCTGTGCCAGTCAGGCTCTATCAGAGCTGATGATAACTCTTCTTCCTTTTTCCCCTGCAGTTTTCTTCCTGGCTACTGAATTTCCCTCCGAGTACTATATTTAACAACCTGTTTCATTAGATTTCTGAAATGTAAAGTTCTGTAGAGATAAGTATGGAAATTATGAAGAAATAAGTCAGTGAATGAGCTGGTAAACTATGCAATAAGTAAACATTCACATAACATTTGTTAGAAGGCTTTGATGTTAGAAAAGTAGTTAAAACACTCAGGTGTTTAGATCTACAGATCAGGCCACATACTCACTTCTATTCCCAACCATAACACTTTAACGCTTAGTTTGCCAAATAGTAATTTTTTAAACCCCTATGAATGATCCATAGCTCAGGGTTACCCATCCTAGATTAGAATTACTAATCTCAAACTAAAAGGACAGATTATTTTCTTAACTCTCCGGAATTCCTAACAGGATGATTGAGAAAAATTTCTCTCCCTAAACTGTGATAAGATTTTTAATTTTAAATTATCCATAGACCAAGTGCCTGAGTACTAGCCTATCAAGGAACAGCTCTTCTCTCTTTTTTACTATCCATACAGTACATTCAGACTCTTTTCTAGCAGTGCATAAATACACGTTATATACATTAATCTCAGAGTAGTATCAGGTACCAGAACCTAAAATACTTTTCTAAAGCTAGCTCTTTTGATTTGGAGTATTTCTTCACACAGAGACAACAGGCATTATGTTAACAGATAATGAATATTATAGTCACATACTTGAAGAATCCATTCAGAGATATATCAAACTACAGAAAATTCGGCATGGCTAGGACAGACTTTGAGATATATACATATTTATAATGCAATAATATGCATTTTGAAGTGCTACAGGTCTTGACACATAAGCACACATACATACGTCTGCATTAATAGAAATAATGAAAGGATGAGAAGTCCATTGGCTGTCCCAGTAAAATGTCTTAATATAAATCTATTGTGATAGGTGACCGCTATACTGCAATTTTAAGGTTTGCAAAGTTTCAGAACACAGAATCTTAAATACCATTCTAAGAATGGAGCGACATTACTTATCTTCTGCACTCTGCTCAAGAAAACAGAAAAAAATATCGTGAAAGGGAAAATCAGAAGGTTTTAGGAAGATAAAGAATGATGGAGGTTGTTCAGTACCTCGGTAGGCTTTAGTTAGGTATTTGTATCTGGTTAAATGTTTTCAAGTGCTTGAGAAAAAGGACACAGTCAACTTAGAAATCACATTTGCCCAACCGCAATTCAAAGAAATAAAATAAAGCGAATAATCTCCCTTCTATAAGAGAACATTCCGCATTATTTACCTCTCCTAGCTTACCAATTTCCTCTTTTGCATTGGTCTTTCACAAAGCAATAATGGACAGAAAGCCATGAAAAATATAATAATAAAGCCACAGAAAGTAGAAATGGAATACATAGATTAGGTATAAATGCATACAATTAAAATTTCAAGCTAAAATGTGTCCCCTGAAAACTCCCAACACAAAGTATTAAGCTGTGAAAATATAATCTACCGCAATATAGCGTGGTTTTACCCTTCAAGGTAGGAGACGGGAGAGTAAAATTAAAAAATAAAGAAGCAGCTAAAAATATAAATCTTTTACAAGAAAGAAATAAAACTTAACCTAAAGATTCATGGCCAATGTTGCAGAGGGAAACACTGAAAGCCGCCTTTGCTCTCCTCCCCACCAAGGCATTAGATAACTTTTAAACACCTTAAAATGATTGGGTTTATCTCAACTTTACTGCTGGGTAACAGCATTATATAGAAAAATAGCTGTAAAGTTTGTTTGTTCACAGTTTGCTGCATGGGAGCAGTAATGTCCGTTTTGTGAGAAGACCATACCAGCAGGGAGGAAGGTTGCCTGTTTACCACCTCCTGCACATGGCGGAGCTGGTGAATCTGAACCTTCTGGAGGATGGAGAAATTTGCTTCTTGCTTGAGAAAGCAATCATGCTCAGCTTTGGCCAAGTTTCTTAATGCAGGATGGAAGAGGGTGAAGGAGAGATGCACTTTTCCAGAGGACATTGAGGGCAGGATACAAATGAATTCTCAAGTTTTTAAGGTCATCCGACTCATCCACCAGTTTTGATTTTTCACTACATACATAATTATGTTATTCCTTTTTTTATGTTCTTATAATAGCGGGAAGATAAATAGGGAGCCTTTGGTGTCTTCTGGTGCTCTTCCTTCAAAGCTCTGCCTGAATTGCAGTCACATCATTATATTCTAATCGAAAAACATGCAAGTTCCTCATGCTTTTGATATGTCACTTTCAGAGGCAAGAAGCACCTTGGGAAATCTCCAGAGGTGATTTGGTCTCGAGCTGTATCAAGTTAAAGAACCGTCTGATGAGATACTATGTAAATGTTAATGAAATGCTCTCCAAAATGTTAATGGCATAATGCAGGTGACCAGAATGAGAGTCTCTGACTAAGTACACTAAGAAAAGTTGGTAGCTGCATATTACAGCTTCCTAACAAGTTGCCAAAGTAGTGAAATTACATTAACGAAAACAAGCTATTAATTTTATCTATCTGTAGCTAAGCCGAAACGCCATGCCTTATTTAGCTTACAGGGTATGTACATTTAGATTTTACCTATCGTGGTTTCATACCTATTTAGTATAAATACTGGTTTCGGAAATGATTACTATGATATGGCTCATGTTAAATAGTTGTACTCAAAGAAGAGAGGGCTTACAATATCTAAGAAAAGATAAAGAATTTCTAGAATTTGTAGCCTTAAGGTCAGAGGCTGGAGCATTAGTGTTGTATTCCAGTGGCTAGCCTCAAATCTTAAGAGGATACGGAAGTCTAAAACAGCAAGCAGAAGACAAAAACTGCGCTTTAGTGGTGGAAAGAAATACCAGTTTAATAACTGAAGTGATTTATCAGATTTTTTTTTCCTGGGGAAGGCAGGAGGTAAGGGTTAGAAATTGATAGCATAATGAGCATACCATGAGCACAGAGCAGCCAGTTTTTAGCTCTAAGTATCAGTAAGAGTCCTCAGTGCAGTGCCAGCTTCATAACGAGCAAGCATTCTACTCAACTGGGGAGCTTAGCGTATTTAACAAATCACAGGATATAAAAATACACTGCTTGTGGAAAAAAGCATGAAGAGATCAGTGTTAATGAATAAAGTACAGCAGATAACATAGCGAGACAAAGACACAGAAGCACAACTCGTTTAGATACATCATTAAGCACAATCACCTTTGACACAAGCAGTTTTGATATTTCAGTACTCCACCTATGTCAAAACCCATGAACTTCAGCGTGTTGAAACAGTGTCTTAAAGCTTGCAGCTCATTAACCCACATTGTCTTCTGCCAGTTCCAGACCTGTTTCTTGTGGGACAGACTTTCCAGGGTTGGGTTTTTTTGACAGCTTAAATTGACTGATTTGCAGTGTTACTCTTTAATATAAACTTGGCATAAAAGGCGAGAAACCAAACACATCATTTTCTGTGAGTAAGTTGTGTCGGGTTTTCAGTCAGTATTTCTAGATTTACTGCAGTTACTCAGTAATCTGAAGTAGCATGTTACATCTGTGCTCTGATGCCTTGCTGCAGCTGCATTTAGGTAAAATGGAAGGTGATAAACAGACTGTATGAAGTCCAAATAAATTAGATCCTAGTCTTCAGAATCTCTTTCTTCTCACAGGGGTTTTTTGTGTAGCTGTTCCTAGAGTAATATATTTAGGAGCTGAAACACTGGTCTCACTACAAGTTTTTTTCAGTTGTAGAAACTCAAGTTCTTCAAGACTATACCCATAATATTGCCTTTACCTACATCTTTAATCCTAGTTGTTTCAATTTTGTTGCTCTCTCCAGGTTCCTTGCAGACTTCAATACTCCTTTTGTGCCTTCTTTAAATCTTAGCTTCAAGTGTTTTATCAAAACAACCATGTAATTGAAGCTGATTTCCACTTCTTATCCACCTAAGACTCCCTTTAAACTGGATTTTTTTAGAAGCAGTATGAAACATTATCCATACACTTCCATCAGTTATCTTTTCTTTCCTCATTATGTCTATAATGTTACTCTGAAATGAATACTCATCAGCATAAACTAAAATTATTTCTTTTTTTTTTTTTTTTTAACACGGACGTGCTAATAAAGTTCAAAGAATTTAGGGACGCTGTATGTATTTTAAAAATCTAGTTATAATTGACATTTGAAGTGCAAAAAAACCCCTTACAAACAATGTGTTTCTATAATACAAACTCAACAAATGATCATCTCTTTCTGAGAGAGTATTTTATCTAAAAAAGATTATGAGCTTTATAAGCGTATACAGGTATAGACTGGGAAACATTACAAATGAGTGTGGAAAAATCACAGCTAAAAAAATAGGATGTAAGTCTTAAGAGATTCCAGTTCCCTATTATATTAAATAATGATGCTAATATACTTTCACTTGTTGATCAATAGATGATATTTCAAAACATTTGGTTGACAATACATCTACTAGAGCACTGTTTTCAAAGCTGCACGTGCTACTCATCTTCCCTTGCTCTTGTGATTATGCTGTCTGCTAATTCAACATTTCTTCTCCCACATTTACCCTCCAAAACATATCCAATGTATATATTATAATTGTATATACTTATATCGTATATAATCTTTATGTGCGTATTTTACAGACACACATATGCATATACTTACACATACACTTTCTTGTTGCCTTCATTGTGTCAGACTAAATAAACCAGGCTGTTTCAATCACTTCATTTCAAATAGTCTCTATTTTTCTGTGTTATCCTAGCAGCTTTGCTCTACATTTACACTAGTTAAATTAATTATTTTTAAACACTGGTGAATGGCATCAATCTTTCACTTTTTTTTTTTTTTTTTTTTGCTTAATTGCAAAAATACTTTCCTTGCTCCAGTCAGAGAATTGCTGACATTTCTTACAGATACACTGCAGTGGAATTAAAAAATAAGTTTGATCGTTCTACCTACTTATACGTCTGAGTCCTTCCAAGCTCATGAATTCCTAGGATGTAGAATGTATATAATGCTTTCTCACCTCTCAGGCTCTTATATACATAAAACAATTACTGAAACACAGTTCTGTTTAGGAATAAAGTCTGTATCTAATTGGAATACTTCATACTCATAAACCAGGAAGAAGGGGAATATGTTTTGAATATTTCTTAAGATAATTCTTTGCAATGTGTTTTTTAATTCTATATCCTTACCCCTGTAGGGAAAAGTGAAGAAGATAATCTGTCTTTGTTAATTAACTCATCTGGAACCTCAAATTTAAAAATTGTTGAGGAATCAAAAATTCACAGAGAAACAAGTAAGGCCTTCTGGACATTACAGTACAGAATAATTTGGGGTTACCTCAGAATTAAGTCCCAGAAGCCTTATCCAACAGTCCTATTAGGTGTCCAATAGCCATTATTGTATTTTTTTTTTTTTTCAAGCACATACCCCAGACTATTACAGAGGATCAAAGTGTCATAGTGGTACTTCACATTCACAGCAGGCATAACTGGGACAGATACTATATCAGCGGAAAAGTTTCATCAAAAGACTAAACTGAATGAAATCACGCAAGCCATTGTTCAAGGCAAAAAAAAGAGAGAAAAAGAGTCTCTTTACCCATGCAAATCCTTCTAGGTCACGTAACATCTATTAAATTAATGCCACACTACATGATAAACCCATTTCCAGGCTAACCTCAAAACTGTATGCTATCAATAAATTGCATCTCAGTCTGAAAATTCTGATTTATAAAAATGTTTTGACAAAGATACTCCTTTAAATCATACAACTTTGCCTCTGAGGAGTCATGTCACTTCCTTTTCATGTCAATTCTCTGCACTGCTGCATTGCCACAATCTGCAGTGGCCACTCGAGCACGAGTCAGACGGAGCTATCAAATCAATTATAACAGCCTGCCACTGTCTTACACCGACAACAAATGATTGATAACAAAACCTGCCTACTTTCAGTTCTCATCTGACAGCAACAAAACAGTCCCTGCCTGCTTTTACTGGCATTTGTCATAAATCAATAGCAATTTCATCACTCAGAAAGGTGCTGTCAACTCTACTCAGACCATCTGGTTTCACTTTACCGTTATAATTTTTAACGCATAAACTATTCAGGAAGGTTAATGTATAAAACTTGTTTCTTTTAGAATCTCCTATATATTTGGCACCAGAGCAACACTTACAAAATATAGAGCATCAATCATTTTTAAAGATGGGAGAAGAAATCAAGAGAATCATGCTTTGTAATCTTAATAATACATCTACACCGGTCTTTGCTGGGAATTCTCTCTTTATTAGGCAATATCTTCATCTGATCCAAGAAGAAATTGCTTTTTCTGACCTGTTATTATGGCCTTATAGTAATTATATGTGCAAGTTAGAACACTGAATCAGACTTTTCAAGCCTGAGGTGATAGATAAGCTCCGTACTCTTCCTACAACGCTCCACTAGGATGTCAATACTATAAAAGAAGTAGCTCTTCAACATTCTACAAACACGGAAAACAATAACTATAATATTTTAAAACATCATGAGTAGTTACAAATATAAATTTGTAGTATATTACAGAATTCACTAATCTATTGAGTGGCACAAAGTATTGCATGGCAACAGAGAAGCTACATATCTTAACGCACGCATCTGCTTCATATCAAAGTTTCCAGGGCTGATCCAAAAAGAATTGTATCACTAAATGAATAGTAGTCTTCATTTGCTTAGAGCAGTTGGTGAATGTTTCAATTTTATTGCAGCTTGTGAAGCTCAGAACCACGATATTTATCAGGTTACAGTGTACACTCAAGAAATAAAGGTCTTTCACACAGGTTTTTCCAGCAAACCACTGTTCAGATGTTAGAATGGGGAGAGAATGATGTTCCAGTGTTTTATATCTCCATTTTGGAACACAAGTCGTTTTATGTTTCCACTTGGAATCACAATGATACTTCTATAGTGGTACTTTATAGTAATGTTACTATTTGGATTAGTAATACTTGCATTGACTACATAAGTCCTTACTTGAATCACTTAGTTTATTTCTCATCCATAAGATTAATATTAGGTAGTTAAATCAGCAGAAAATAGCTCCATTAATAGGTATTAATGCTTCTAGAAGAGAACACTACAATATTTACTCTTCTGAGGGAGAATACTGACTGATCAAGAGATAATTCTCCTCTTCTTTCTGCAAAAAAGCTAACACTGTCATAGACCTTCACTGACTCCCTATGCTAAACTCTAAAGGATTCATGAAAGAGCACAGTAAACCGAGTCCAAATAAAGTGATTCCTGGCAGTTTTGGGACATCCAACTTTAGAGAAAACCTCCCAAAACAACTAAAACCAAGCCATGTACACAGGCTGACTGAAGCTCCCTTTCTGACTTTCTGATGTTCCCGAGTAATGCCACCTTTTTTTTTTTTTTTTTCCCTCCTGAATGTCTGAGATCTTCCACTGTATTTATAGCAAGGTTAAGACATTATTCCCAGTTTCCACATGCCTTGACCCTCTGAGTTTCCTTCCCTGGGTACTTCGGGCAAATGATATTGACTAACAGTCTTCTCTGATATTTTGTATTTATCAGGTAGACTAAGACATCCAAAACCCCATGGGTTTTACAGGAACAAATGACATACAAATTTAGAATGCCACACATGAATTAAACAAGAGACTGCTCTCTTACATTATGGAAAGTCAAAAATTATCACCTGCTATCCAAATGAACACTTATGCCTAAAGTGTTATTTCACCATTGTCAACCAATTACTTGAATCTTTAATGTGTAGCCAGTCCAAACGAGTAAGATGTTTGTTTTGGATTTGTTTTTTTTTTTAATTTATGTTTCACTGTGACAGATGTATCAAATCCTAGGAAATCATTTCAAGAAATGAGTGGGTTGATGATGCAGTGCTAGATCCTAGTATTACAATGTAAAGCCCAAGAAAAATATGAACTCATTTATAGACCAGGAAGGACATTTTCATTTAGGATGAAAACCTAACCTAAATGCTACCTCATATCCTTCTGTTAGTGTAGGAAAATACAGTAGGGACATTAGAAACATATGCTGTGCTCTTCAATGTTTATCTTAACAATAACTAATGTCTAAAAAAGATAAAGGAAAAAAAAATACCCAGGAAATGACTGGTGAGTACTTGCACACCAGAACTTCACTAATATTCATGATTATTTGAATAAAAAAAACAAGAGACATTTTCCTGAAACTGTAATTTATCTTGCTTTTGCCTAAATTGATTCATCATCTTTTAAAAACAATTTCTTTCATAGAAGACCCAGAAAAGGGCAGAGGGATCATCTAGAAAAATATGAAGCAAAGTTAGAACAGTAACTTTCCTCAAAAGTCACTAGGTTCATTTGAATCCTGTAGCAAAACATGAACCTCTAATAGAAAACGAAGAAAAAAAAAAGCATAAAGTGGTAGTACTGTTCCTGTGATCTACAGTACTATGTCAAACACAATATCTTTTATTCCCAAGGTATTCAGTGAAGGTGCCTTGGGATTCTGTTTCTCCAAAGACAGATAAAAAAAAATTGTCATTTTTTTGTGGCACGTTTTCATACGTTATTACAAAGAGAAGAGTGTATGAAAGATATGAAAAGAAAGGCTGCAGGCATGTTTTCTTTTGATTTTACTAGCACATCATCCATACAGAAAATCCAGTACCTCACAAAACAGACCCACAGATCAATCTAAATCTTCTTGGATTTTATGCCCTGACCTGAGGGTTATTGTAATAACTGAGGCCATACGACTTGCCACTTCACCTAAAAAAGTTAGTTGAAGATCCAGTGCAGTGGCTGGATGTTTTAATGAACTCTGTCAAACCCATTTCTCATTGAGACTTAAGTTAGACTCAGCCTACTGGGACTGTTCCACTACTCATAGATATTTAGAGCATGCACCAATTGGGAAAGTGTATCAAAAGCTGGTGAGTAGGTGGCTTGTTTATTTCTAGCAATTTCACAAATATTCTCAAGCAAAGCAAAGCATTTGAATCTGTGTTTCTCACATCCTGACTAAATGATGAAGTAATCTGGGTGTTGAGCAAAAGCAATAACATCCATCTCCTTCCTTCTCTGTTGCCTTTCTTCCCTTCTCTCAGAAATGCAAATATTTCATGCCAAACCGGGGGGGGAAAAAAACATAAATCAATTTTCAGTACAATATAGACAAAATGTACTTTTTTTGGTAAAATTTATTTTTTCTCTTTCTCTTTGTCTTCCTACCAAAAAAANNNNTTTTTCGTCCCACAAAAAAAAAAAAAAAAAAAAAAAAGAACAATATATATGCACAGCTCTGCTCCAGACATTTCCCTCAGGTAAGATGTTCACGAGCTCCTCACCAAGTAACCTATTTCGTATCTCACCGCTTTCCCCAAACACATCACCAGTGGCAGAAGTGCTTCTTGATGGCAGTCAGCCTGCTGTTCAATGACAGACTCACTTAAGGAAGAGTTACCATGTTCATCCTAAGCCTAGGATTTCTCCTAAATCATTCTGGGTATCCTATAACAACTTTAACAAGAAGGCTTTCTCTCCCCCTCCCCTCCCCTCCCGCC